>BGPR01006670.1:0-77963 GCA_013235015.1 Araneus ventricosus | reverse complement strand
TTGAGAATTTGTCTATCATTTTTTCATAATCCAATTCCTGTACTAAATCATTTTCAATAAATAAAAGCGACAGTTCATTTAAATGCGGTTGGCTCATACTATTCCTCAAATAGTTCTTGACGCGTTTCAGAACTGAAAACGATCTCTCTCCGCTTGTATTACAAATTGGTAGAGTAAGAAAAATGTTTAAAATTGTTTCCACATTGGGAAATGTTGATTGTAGACCATCTTTAATCAATTTGTACATATGCATTGGATTTGTTACTTTTTCATTTTTTGTGTATTTAATAAAATGTTTCACTTCGTTCTTGAAATAATGTGCTTCGATATCATCAGCATATTTTGTGGTTAAGTTTGTTATGCAAGTTTCAAAAGCTTTTTCTTCTAATTTGCCGTCAAAAAAAATTTGAAAGTCATTTAGATTATTGTTATAGGTAGTGCTTCTTTGCGTAAGTTCTGCGATAAGAACATCACATATCACATTATGAATATGGATCTTTTGATACTTCCATCTCAAGACACTATAAGGTCTCTCTGAGGAAGAAAAGAGAATTTTTCCTTTCTTTTTACAAGATGCGTTTCGCACGTCCTACTTTCTTCTGACTAAAATCAGAGAAGCACAACTTTTCTCTCCAATTATTTTCCACGAAAAAAAGACCGATAACACTAAAGCCCCTTTACTGTTCCAAAACGTTGTAAAAAGGACCCCCAAAACACTTAAAGAAAAGCACGAGTGCCGCCTTTTCAAAGATGTCAATTGGTTTCTTCAATGGGCAAAATTTCTTGCCCCCTTCCTCTCTAGTAACAGTTTCCAGCCGAGAAAACCGTTGCTTTTAAAGATAGGCGAATTGTTGCCTGTTTGACCGATTTATGACAGTAAAATGAAACTACAGAAACTTACAAGAACTGCACCCTTTTCACACAAAGGGATGCAATCCCTTCAGCCTCTCCCGTGGCTTCCGAAACCAATGAAAAAATCTAAATGAATACTGGATGCGGCTGGACTTTGCACAGAAGAGGTGTCCTATTCAATTAGTGGGAGAGTTGCTCGAGGGCGTCTAGATCGGTTTCAACGTTCGGTAAATGCGGGTGGTCGAATTTCGACGGCAGTAAAGCACCAAAACGGATGTAGAACGTTGTATAGGGTTATCTTATTCATTTGCTTCAGAAAAGCTTACTATATAGAGAAATTTCTTCCTTCTCTCTCTCTCTCTCTCACACACACACTTCCTGGGGTCCCAAATTGTCTTATGTTTAAGGGAAGGGGCCACTTGGTATGGGACAATCTCACCAGTCTGCTACTGGCGATAGGGCTTATTTCCTCCCAATGCTTCGATTCCCGCTGTTTTCATCCACTCATTAATTTTTTTAAAGAGAAGAGGGAGAAGCTTTTCTGTGAATTGAATTAAAATAAATAAAACTAATTAAATTAAAATAAAAATACGGGCTGCAATATCGTAAATTCGACACCAGCTTAGAACTGCGATGTATGTTGCATAGATTTTGAGGCCCCCCTAGAGTCTCGAAGCACGAGGCGGCCGCCTCTAACGCCTGTGCGGAAAATCGCCACTGCCTTGATCAGGAAAACAGGATGAGCTTTATTTTGGAAACTAAAATCTGAAAGGTGAATTTCACAAACATTATTTCGAGAGAATAGGGTATCAGGAAAGGCAATAATATGATCTGTAGAAGTGTCCAGATCCGCAAACAAATTAGCCATCAATACTTCATCTTTTTTTAATTAATTTGATGCTTGGTCTACAATTTTGATCATAAATGGGAGATTGAGTTCCGTTGGCAAATTGCCTGATAAAGAATTGTACCGCTAACCTCTTAATTTTTTCTGGCAGCACTTCCTGACCCGCGATTTTCATTAGCACAATATTTGGGGTCCATTTAGGCAGCCCGAGAGCTACTCTGAGAGCCATAGTTTGTATTGAATTGCATGCTTTATATTGAGTTTCAGAAAATTTGTAAGTGAGCAACTGTAATAAAAAAGACTACAAATACTATTATTTACTATGTTTATAAGATCCTTTGTTCTGGGGCCATAATTTTTGTAAGCAATAGGTTTTAAAGCGTTAATTTTCCTGAGGGCTTTATATCGAATATTTTTTAATATAACTCCATTTTGGTTAATTTTGGAAAAATTGATACCTAAATATTTGATAGTTTGTGTCCAAGGGAGAGGAAAACCTGCATATGTAATTCGGGGAAAAGACTGCAATTTCTTTTTTGATAGGTCAGCTATAAAGCATTTTTCAGGACTGATATCGAGTTTCCAGTAATTACACCATTTATAAACATTTTCCATCGTATTCTGCAGTTTCTTTGAAATATAATCTAAAGACGTATGAGCAGAAAAGATGAAAATGTCGTCAGCAAAAATTGAATATTCCACACCTACATCAAGCGTTTCAAAAAAATCTGAGAGAAAACATGCGAAAAGAATTGGCGAAACCACACTGCCTTGAGGTAAACCTTTCTGAATATTTTTAGTCTTAGAAAGAGAATTTCTCCAACGAACTTGAATAGTTCGATTTTGCAGAAAGCTGTGCAGGACCTTAATAATGTTTCCTTTAATACCAAGCCGAAGGCACTTTAAAATAAGACCATCTATGTAGACAGAATCGTATGCACTTTTAATATCTAGACTAATTCCAAGAAAGTATTTCTTATGACTATGGGCTTCAGTAATGGCTGTGTCTATTTTGTAGACTGCAAGTTGATTGTCTCTGAGGGGGAGGAAGCAGTTCACAGAAGGAGGGACTTTTTTCCCGATCAATAAATGATGGGTTATACGCTGAATCAAGATTCTTTCAAAAATTTTTGAAAAAACAGAGGTGAGGGCAATTGGTCTGTACGAATTAATTTTTGATTTGTCTTTATTCGGTTTTGGAACTGGAACGATAATCGAATGCTTCCATTCCTCTGGGATATAAGAGGTAGAAAAAACTTCCTGAAAAAATGATGTAATGCTAGTTAAATCTATAATACTGAGTTTTTTAAACCAATTCGCGGAAATGTCATCCGCACCTGGAGTTGAATTTCGTGTTTTTTGAATAGCTTGCCTTACTTCCTGAAGGTGGATAGGGATATTAAGGTAACAATTACAGTCTCCACAATAGCCTAAAGGAATTGGCTCATGCTTCATGCTAATGTCGGGAAAAAAATCGACAAAAAAGATTGCTTTGCTGAGTTGAGTTTGAAATATAATGATTGTTACGTAGTATAAGGTTTGAAATGTTTAATTCTTGGTTTGAATGACTGTAAACATTATTAAGCATGGAATAAAACATATGTGGATTTCTGATTATGTTACAAATTTTATCCCAATAATTCCGACTAGCCTTTTTGATATGAAAACGTAGTTTTGCTGCATATTTTTTGTTTTATCCAGTCTGATTCTGAAATAAAACGAAGGGCTCTTTTGCGAAAAAGGATTTTAAGTTTTTGAAAATTATGACAAGATAAATTCCACCAGGGAAGGTAATTATTAGCCGGCAAAGTGATTATTTTTGTGTTATCCCTGATCACTTCCGAGATTTTGCGTGTCAGTGCATTAAGATTAGTTTCTGTAGTTAAAACATTTGCAGATTGACTCATAGTCCGATTCCAATCAATTGTTTTCATTTTCTTAGAAATGTGTTCCAGTTTCGACCATGTGATAATGACTGGACAGTGATCGCTTTCAAAATTTGAATCTGAAACATAGCATTCAACACCATGGGAAATGGATGCAGAGCAAATTGAGAGATCGAGTAACGAAGCTGATCCAGTATGAGTAGCATAGGTAGTATTCGAAGAGTTGAGGAGAACAAAACTGGAAATTTGCAACCATTCAACGAAATCATTACTTAACGGAGAAGATTTGTCTGATCCCCATAGAGGGTGATGAAGATTAAAATCACCAAAAATGAAAACAGGAACTGAAAAGGAATCAAAAAAATTGTTTTGCGCTTTCTATATTGAAACCTTGAGGAGAATATAAGTTAATAATGATAAAATTTAAGCCTTTATAAAAAATCTCAACTGCAAGAATCTCCTGATTGGCATTATGTGAGAGGTTAGTTGGAATGATTCTCCCGGATGCGGTTTTTGGAATTCCAGTAATCAACCCCCTTCCAGGCTGATCTTAACCTGTCCAAATAAAATAAAGTTTTAGATGAACAAAAGAAGTGATCTTCATGCTTGAAAAAAGTTTCCTGAAAAATCCAGAATTCTGAAAAAGGAGGAACTTTGAGCCAGATTTTTTTATTCTTAAGACTTCTGCAATTCCACTGAACAAAAGTCATTTCTGAAAAAACAAAAACCTTAAACAACAACAACAAAAACAAACCCAAACGAAGGGGAAGGAAAGAACTTGAACACACACGAAGAACAAAAAAGAAAAAAACCCAAAAGTCCTAACCAATAGCACCCGCATCCGCATCCAATTGCATTGGGATACCAGATGCTTTGCGAAGTTTATCGACCGCTTTTTTCTTTCTAGATGGCGAGATAGTTTCACCACCCAGCTTATTAATAGCAGTGAAGTTTTGCAAAAGAGATTCCACTAATCTTTCAAACATTTCAACAAGCTTATTAGCTTGCTGTTCCATCTTTGCATTAATTGTCTGGATAACCGACTCGATCTTTTCGTTCATTTTAAGAAGCATAGCCTCCATTTTTCCGTTAATTTGTCCTTCAATATCATTGATACAGTGACTCAAAATAGTATTGGGGCACAAGAAACGCTCAAGCGTTCATTTCGTAAATTTCTATTATTACATAAAAACAAAAGATAATTTTAATAGTCTTTGTATCTAAACACTCTGAGAAATCTATTACAACCATTACAATTAAATACAACTAATATAGAAATGAGCTATTTGAAATGGTTCGTCTGTAACTACGAAATTAAGGTCAAAAAAGTATTGGGGCATTCAAGAAAACCAGCTGGATAAGAAGCCAATTCTGGCAGAATGTCTGATACAACTGCAAATAATATTGTAAACCTAGAAAACACTACTTAAGAAGCAAAATGCAGGAGATACTACGTTAGTCCATCATTTGCATGGTAGCATGGGTCGAAAAAAATCAGAGATATCCAATGGCATCGGAGAACTTACTATTTGTCATTGGAAACGTGGAAGCTCCGAGAGAAAAATTGGTGAAATTGTAAATGTAAGTAAATCTACTGTACATAATATAATTTCGAAATACAAGAAGACAAAATCAGTTAAAAACAGACCAAGAACAGGTCGCCCAAGGTGTTTCACTGAGCGTGAAGAAAGGTGAATTGTTAGAAAAGTTATTTGCAACCATAAAACCAGTGCAGTCAAATTAACTTCAAAAGCCCAACAAAGTTTTAACGAGTCTGCTAAACCAGAAACGGTCCGGAATATCTTGAGAATATACAATTTTCAAGGCCGAGTAGCTAGAAGAAAACTATTCCTCAGTAAAGCACATCGAAGAGCTCGTTTAGAATTTGCTAAATCCTATATTAAAAAGCCTTCGGAGTTTTGGGAATTCAGTTTTATTTGTAGATGAAAGTAAATACAATGTTAATGGAAGCAATGGGAAGCAAATGGTATGGCGAAAACCCAATAGTGGACTAGAAATGAAGAATCTGACTCTTTCTGTAAAACATGGTGGTGGTAGCCAGATGGTCTGGGGCTGTATGAGTGCCGTGGGTGTGGGGAATTTATATTTTATTGATGGAATGATGGACAAATATATGTATTTAGGCATTTTAAAACAAAATTTGAAACAGAGTGCTGAGAAAATGGGCATATTGCCACATTACAAACTCTATCAGGATAATGACCCAAAGCACAATGCTCATATCTGCAGACTCTGGGCTTTATATCACTGTCTCCAAGTAATTAGAACTCCTACACAGAGTTCGAACCTCAATCCCATTGAGAATATTTGGGGCCATTTGAATAACAGAATTCGTAAATTTAAAATTTCCAGCAAAAATGAACTTAGAGAAAAACTCAGGTCTGAATGGGATAAAATGGAAGGAAATGTTTGTGCAAATCTTATGAAATCCATGCCTGAACGACTGAATGAAATCATAAAATGTAAAGGAGGACCAACACATTATTAAGAAATAATGTTGGAGTGATATAGAACAATTTTGCTTGCGTGCCCCAAAACTTCTGTGACCATTAATTTCAGTTATGCAACAAGAAATGTTCATTCCAGTATTACTGTAACAATACTGTAAATTAATTTTCATGTTTTTGGATTTTATTTAGTCTACAGATATGACATGTACAAAAAGCATTTGATTGAAATAAAAAAAATGATTTATTCTTTCACAAAATGTTTGATAGCTTATTCTGCCCCAATACTTTTTTGAGTCAATGTGGGTGCATTTGCCTTGACAGCTGAAGCGTAATTAACTTTCGCAGATTGACTGTAGATGCGTCTGGCCTCAGCAGTTGTGAGATGATTTCTACATTTTAGTTCCATTATGTTCTGTTCCTTAATATAAAGAGGGCAGCCCTTCGATGTGGCCGAATGGTCCCCTTGACAATTTACGCATTTTTGTGGAACTTGACAAATTCCCGAATGAATTGCACCACATGAATGACAAACTGGTGTCTTTTCGCAAACCCTTGAGGGATGCATGAAACTAATATTTTGTACACTGACGTGGCCTGTCAATAAAGGATTGAATTCTTTGATTTGTGAACCATATCTTCATATACCCAGGCAAGCGAGTTCCAAGCATGGTAACCAGAACAGTTGATGTTTCTCGGGTATTGTTTGTTTTACAAAACGCCTTATGTCAACAATCTCAATTTCATTGTTTTTGGATAACTCTGCCGCAACCTCAGGCAACGATACTGTAGTGGGAATATCATATAAAAGAAAACGGGAAGTAATGTTTTCCCATATTACATTTGTAGAAACTGGAATGTTTACAACTTTTTCCAAATTAAGTAACTGTGCGGCACACTCTGGATCCTGCGTTGTAAGAATAATTTTGCCCTCTCGGGTAAATTTCATATTTTGTATGCTAGTGTGACGATTAATCTTATCTTTAATGAAGGATTGAAGAGTGAAAGGGTTCAATTGTGGAAATCTAGAGTTCGGATCCGCATTTGATATCAAAACATTAATATCTTCATATTCACTTTGTCCAAGACGTAAGACAAGTTCCTTAGTGGATTTATCACTCTTGAAAAATTTTTCAGAAGGAGAGGTCTGCATAATGGCGTAAAGGCTTTGCAAGTTCACAGAAAAACAGTCATCATAATCATCAAACACAGTAACCTTTGTGTAGCTCAGCTTTGAACAAGAGAAACAAAATAGTAGAAAAAAGAAAAGGACAGGTCTCACCTGACTTCTATGAACAATGAAAGAAACAGTCGAAAACACAAAAATAAAGAAACGAAGCAATTAACTTTCTTGCTTCAAAAACAGATAGTAGCTCTGTGGTAGTAGTATCCTAGCGAATACCAGCTGGTACCAACCCAGATAGCACGTAAGTTTGCAGCAAGTTTGATTTTGACTTGTCATGGCAAAATTTGACGCGTCAAACTTGAATCGAACTTGTAGCAAGTTCGATGTGACATATAGCGCCACCTCCTTTGCAAATCAAACTTGCTGCAATTTTGCAAAACAAGCTTCCTGCAAAGATAGCACAATAAAGAGATAATTATCTTTGTCTCTGTTTTAAAAAACATCCGATTTTTAATAGCATCTCCTAAACCGTAATTCTTTATTATTAATTCAATAAATCAATGATAATTTGTGAAAAAAATAACTTCTTTATAAAAAAAATTTTTGAAACATTTTCCATCTTTTTACTAAATATATCACTCTCACTTTAAAGAAAACTATATCGCCTTTTTCTTAATGTCGAAATTTTAACGTTTATAAACAAAATTAAATCTAAAAAACAGTCAGTGTTTGTTGAACAATAATATCTAGACATTTTGTCCCATTTTAAAGTAATTACTTCTGAACTCTAATTTCATAATTTATTCTACTAGCAGAACGTAGTTATTAGCGAAAATCGCTCTGTCTTTGACTTCAAATCATATTCTCAACTCAAAAAATTAATGAAATCCAGAAAATTGTTAAAAATAAATCGTATACGAATCGAACGATGCATTAGCGAAATCTATCTTCTCCTCTCAGAGTTCAACTGGCTCAATGGTTCGCGTCTCCGCTTCGTAACCGCGAGTTCTATCCCGGGTTGTGTTTCGTACTCTGTTTTTGCTATAATTTGCAATAAGTTTGCACGGCAAGCTTGTGGTAAGCTTGCTGCAAGTTCGTTTCATGGTGACTTCGAAGCTTTCGTTAACTTGCTGCAAGCTTGCACTCTTGTCATGACAAATTTGTGGCAAGCTTGCTGCAAACTAAAATTGCTATCTGGGAAATACCAACAACGCACTCTCTCCCTTGACCAAATTTTTCGAAGACATGGATGTTGGTAAAAGACGGGACACTGTGACGTCTAAGGAAGTCTTGATTGATTACTATTGTGACCCCCCAACTTAGACGTTCCGAACACCCCTTCAAAGAAGTTTTGCTGGCGCCATCTGTTGACAGTATAAAGAACTAAACATTAAAACAACATAGAACGTACATTAAAAATGAATAATACTTTTTTATTTAATTTTTTAGAACACTTTACTTATATTTAATAAGACTTTTAGAAAATTAAAGGTGTGATTGAAATAACAGTTATTTGGAATAAATTTTTAAAAATAGCAATAGCAAAAATATTTGAAACTCAAAAAATCGTGGATTATACATCCCTATCAAATATTCGTCATCCATATGACGTAGAATGTGCAGTGGACCTTATGCATGTGACGTCACATCCTCCGACACGTGACCTGCCGGAGGCAGCCATTGGTCAGTCTTAAGCAGCTGACTCAGAACTGCTTTTATTTCTGAGTCGCTTATAGGCCGATCGCTTTGTTTATTCCTCCACAGCTGTTTTTTTATACTCTCGAACCCAAACGGTGCATAAGGTCCGTTGTTAAGGTGAAAATATTTTTAGTTACATATGTGGTATGATCCCTGACCAAGCCTGAATGAATTCTTGATTAAAGTGTTTGAAATCAGTAGCAAGACTTAAATTTCAACCATCATTTCTATTTATTTATACAAAATATACCGCCAAAATTCGCGAAAATGATTTGATGACTGTGATGATTTTGAACAAGGCAACATTTACTACGTGATTTAACTGTAACTGTTCTAGTATATGGCAATCGTCATCTATTGTTTGTTTTTTCTTTCTGTATTACGTCCTTATTTATTTGCGTATGCTGATCATTTTTTAATATACTTACTAACTCTTATTTTGAAAAATGGGTGAAAGTTCTACAGCACCGTTAAAGAACAGATTACAAAAGTTTAAAGAGCTGCAGTTTCGACGAAAAGAATCGCGAAAACTGAATTATCAAGAAGTTGTTGAAGAAGATAGACGTGCTAAATTGCCTCCAAATTATGAAAAGAAAAACAAATGGGCCCAATACGTAATCGAGCAAGAAGAGAAAAAGCAAGAAGCAGCTGCTAAAGGTGAGGATTATAATAGAGTTAAATTATTAGAAGTGACAGCTGAGGATGCGGAGAAGTGGGACCGAATGAAGAAAAAGAAGAATCCAGATCCTGGATTTTCAAACTATGAAGATGCTGCGATACGCCAATACAATCGATCAACAAAGAAAAGGAAGCCAAATATGGAAGCTTACAAGAAGGAGAAAGAAAAAATGGGTGAAGCTTTTTATCCTACTAAGGATACTATTATTCATGGCATGCAAGAAGACAGCCAAGATGCGATTGATAATATGGTTGAAGACCTGGAAAAACAAATAGAAAAGCATTCTAAATTTAGTAGAAGACGTCGGTACAATGATGATGCAGATATTAATTATATCAATGAACGTAATATGAAGTTCAACAAAAAACTGGAACGCTTTTATGGACAGTATACTGCAGAGATCAAACAGAATCTTGAAAGAGGTACTGCTGTATAATAGTTATTTAAAAACTACTGAAACGAAATAAGGATGTAAATATGGGATTTTTCCTTCAATTTAAGAACTTGAATTTGAAAAATAGTTTTAAATTGTCTATTTTGTTGATACTTACTCTAAGACTATTTTATGACTGCATCTGTGTTATTTTAGGAACTCTGATCTAACTAAAACATTTTCTGGTGCAGACAACCTTGTCTTTTATAATAAATATGCCAACAAACTGAAGCAGTATATATTATTGAAAAAATTTATGCCTGTGAATATTCTTATTATTGTATGATAATTTTTTATTTTATGCACATAATGACTGAAATATGATGTAGAAAAGACAAATAAGAGAAGATTTCCAAAGTAATGTTTCTTGTAGAATCTGAAATATTTGTATTTCCATATTAAAATTAAACTGGATTAATTTGTTTGTTAATGAATTTTTTATTAGTGAGTAAATAACATATATTCATTTATTTTAACAAACTACAGTAAAACCTGTCTATAATCATATTGTAAGGACCTAGAAAATGTATTGTTATAAACAGGTTATGGCTAGACTTAAGTTTAATGTGCGTTCGCCAAAGTTGAATTTTTTCTGGCGATTTCTCGCCAAATGTGGTGCACGTTAGTTATTTTATTGCAACCCTTTAATGAAAATATGGAGGACTTTTGGCGAGTATTTCATAGTTGGCATGATTTTTGCCAACTTGGCGGGAAACCGCACATCAAACTTAAGTCTTGCCACAGGTTATCTTTATAGACAGTTTGAGGATTCGCACATCCAATGTTTATGTACGTGTGCATGCAGATATACTAATATAATTTATTGTGCTTATTGATTCATCTTACAAATAATAAATGATATAAAATTGTATATTATAAGCATATAAATATGCAATTTTATGTACCAATGTTAAAATTTTATATTTAAATTTTTTTCAAGAACTTCAATATGAAAATTTTAGTTGAAAACTTTGTCAGTATCGTTATTTACGGCACCTTTAAATCGTTTTCATTTGCTATTCACTTTACTTTTTTCCACATCCCATTGTTGTTTTTTTCAAAACAGTAGGTATCACTGATTGAAAAGTTCTCTATTTTTTTTTTAATAGCATCAACTTGCTTTAGTTCTTGATAGATTTCTGAAATTATTTGTAGCTTTCCTTCAAATGTTAATGTTTTATGTCGTGCCATCCTAGATTCATGCTGCAAAAGCAAATTTCAAGGAACAAGTGGTCAGTCTGAAGTGCTAAATGGGAATGAACAGGTTAGTGCATACCAGGGGTTAGAGTAACAAACATCTGTGTACATTTCAATCAGTTCCCCCCTGCATCCTCTTTCTACAACAGGCTTCAGTTTCTTGCCCCCTCCCTCCGATTTTCCTGTTATCTGCCATTCTTTGACCATAGGGTGTCATTTTCCAAGGAAAAAAAAAATTATGATTATGACGTACCAGCTTTCTAAAGAGGTAAAATTATCATTATAGACAGGCAAGTCTTAAAAGTTGATATTGTTGTAGGCAGGTTGAAAATACATTAAGTAAATAAGAATTCCACCGGGACCAAATAAAATATTATAGGCAGGTTTATCAATTTACACAGGTTTCACCTTATGTTATTGCAAGATTTTTCTTTATCTGTAAAATAGGTTCAGTTATAGAAGTTGTCATTTTTACATCATAAGTAAAATCTAGAAAGAAGAACCTCCTTCAATGTTAGTTTTTCCCTAAGAATTTACTGGATTATTAAAAAATAATAATTTTAGTCACTACTTTTAAGGAAAATTCAACCAAGATATTGAGGAGAAATATCTATTGATTTTGTTGTACATCTTCTCTTCCTTATAAAATATTGGGTAACCTTTTTGTTAGTGGGACCCTGAACCAAAATCTGCCAAATCTTGCCATCAACATCCTTGTTGGCACAAGGTAATATGAAAGTTTAAGTTTGATGCCGATTGTGGCCCTGCTAACATTTTATTACCAAATGTTGTTTCTGTTTGCATTGGATCACTTTAAATTTCCATACACTGAAGTAAAGGAGGAGCTTTTACTAATTAAAAAAAATTATAGAAATTAATTTTTATTTAACATTGATTATCCTTAATTAATTTATTTTCGATTTTAGGACTGCAAACATTTTTCTGCACTGGAAAAATGTTTTAATCCCACTGTTAACTGGGGTGTAGTTGGAGCCAGAATGCCATTCCAGCACTGCTTTTTTATTATGAAAAATAAGAAAATTTTTTAATAACGGTGTGATTTTTGTCACCCAGGTTAGAGCATTCTGGTACTGCTTAATTTGCAACTACACCACTTCTGCTAACTGTTCCTCCACTAACCATGTAGCAGAAACAAATGTGTTTTGTTACCATCATGTGCAGCATTAGAAAATTGGTACTGAGTCACAAGGCAGTACTTTGAGAAGTTCTTTCTCTATACAAAAAGATGCATACTGCTTTTCCCTGAAGATTGAAAACTAAGAGATGACAAAAAGTTAGGGATGTACAGTGCCTATGAACGATCCACTCGGGATTTGTAGTAAAAAGTAATGTAACTATCTAAAATGAGCAAGCAATTTCCAGAAAATTAAGGTAGCTGAAATTTAATTTTGAAGCATCATTTGTGATAATTTGATTTCAGTTACATAAATAATAGTATATTTATTTAAACTGAGATGTGTAACTAGCTGAAAGATAATGTGTTATTCCATATGGTGCACGTTTGTTTACCACATTGAGATGCTCTTAAATTATTAGTAAATAAAGAGCACAACAAATAAACATCTAAATTTAAAAAAATATCCATATAGGTTTTTTTTATTGTGCTTGAAAAACACACATACATGAAAGAAATTTTTAAAACATCCTAATATAAACAGGGTCTAAGGCAAAAAGAGTGGTTATTTGTCCTTTTAATCTCTACTTATAGTAAAGGAGAATGTGTGTCGGTGCTCTACAGAGTAGACTGCTGGACCTACAGCTATGAAGTTTAGAACAAACATACTTTGGAGGGTGGGAATGTACATGTCAGAGCTCTTTTTTTCTTGAAATTTGAATTAATTGAAAATTAAGCAAAATTTTGGTGTTTTTCCTTATTAACGTCTGAAAATATTACAGCACAAAAATCATTTTTATGCCATCTGAAAGTGCAAAAAATCACCTTTTCAGCGATATCAATTTAGTTGCCGTACAATTTTTTCTTTAATTTGAATTAATTTTAAAAAATATTTTTTGGCGTAATTTGCAACAGTACTTTTCAGTGTTGCAATACAATTCAAACCGTTTGCATTGTTGAAAGCTGAGGTAATATTCTAATACATTTTGCTGTCATATTTTACTTCAAAAATTTTGTGGAATGTGTAAACCAAGGTCTGAAATATTAAGAAATATATCCAGTAAGGTGAATGATTATGGTTTCTATGTTTTCATTCTTTTTCAACATGTTTTAATCCAAATAACATGCTGTTGGCCATAAAATGTTGAAATTAAATGCATTTTGCATGAGGTATAAGAAAGTGAAGTTGGCATTGACAACATGCAGTTAGATGTCACATGACACGGACAGTTACTCGACTCCATTAGGGACATTTATGTTATCTCAATATTTTAACTTGATAGATTTTGTTAATGTTTTATTGTAGATTCTTCAGAGAAAATAATAATAATAAAAAGTTAAAGGGAAAGATGAAAGGGCAAGCAAGAAAAGGTATCTGTTGGGCAGTATCTGAATTAGCTATCAAATAAAACTGAATAAAAAAAATTGAATGTTTAAGATTTCATATTGAGATAGTTTGTAGTTGCTTACATTTCTAGCAAGAAAACTTTAAGGGAGTTCTGTGTAAAATTTTATTGAAGGAAAAATTTATCCTCTAAAGGATATTATGTTTTCTTTCTGAATGCTTTAGTCTGTCAGTTCATCCCTATTTATGTGAGATTTGGAAGAAAAAAACTCGTGATTATGCTGACTAAATGAGAATAAGACTACTATGTAATAAGATACAAGAGGTGGGCCTATTGGATTTGCTGAAAAAGAAGAAAGTTTCCAGAACAAACATGGGGAGTAAAAATATAAATGTTTTCTGGTTAATTTATTTACATTAAAAAACCTGAACTTCTGCTTTGAAGGTTCCATTGACTTAGCAATACACCGGAATGACGTAGGTATGGCATTTTAATATAAATAAACAATACAGAAAACTCGTCCATAAGGATCTGTTTTTCAGAGTCTAAATAGAAAACATGCAGAAAATAGTGAAATATAATGAAATGTGGTAATCAAAATCTTTAATGTAAAATCCAAGGAATAGTTTTTTTAAGCCAAATTTGAGCTCGGTCTTAAAAAACTGATTTCCAGTTTTCTTTTATGATATTAATTTTTTAATTAAGTAAAAAATAGGTTTTTTTCTGATGTTCAATGACAAGATTTATTGATGTGGAAACAACCTGTAATCCTTGACTATGAGGACCTAAGAAATTACTTTGTGTAGGAGTATATTAAAAGCAAGGTAAAACAAAATGTGTCTCCCACCCATAAAAATATGTGAAATTTATGCAAGCTTATAGCTTCATAAAAATAGAAGAGGGAGATTGAAAGAAATCATGCTCCCTTCCCTGCTGTTTCCACCATAGACAAATAATAGTATCTTCTCCAACTTTTCAATTTCTACTTATTGTAACGGTTAGAGTAGTGAATAGAAATTATTTGGAGCAGAGAAAATTGAATGATTTCAGGTTCTCATAAATATTTTCTAGCCACCATAAAGAAAAATTTTTTGAAGAAAATTGACTTCAGTATAAAAAAAGAAGCTAAATGGGGCTGATTAGTTAATAAAAACATTAATACAGAAAGATTTAATTAATTCCTTTTATACTAGAGGTTTTTCTTAATCATTTTAACATTCTTGTATACATAGAGAAAATATAATCATCAAAAAGTTACAAAAGTTAAAAATGAAAAAAAATTATAATCATGAGATTTTGATGAATCTTCAAATTTTACCTCAAGTTCTAAAAATTAATTTTTGGAATTATATCTATCTCTTGGTCTGTGAAAAGGATAACTCAAAAATTCAGTAAACTGGAAGGATGAAATTTGGTTTATGATCTTTACATTAAAAAAGTAGATTCCTATCAAATTTTGGAGAAAATCTGTCTGGATGAAATTTGGCTTATAGTTTTATCACCAAAATTATAGATGCATATTGAATTTTGGACCATATCCATTCTCTGGTTGGACTGCCTGCCTATTCATTCATTTATTAAGATAATAATTCAAAAGCACACCAAACGAGATTAATGAAATTTGGTATGCGACATTGTTACCAAAATGGTAGGTATGTATGAAATTTGGGACACAAAGGGAAGAGGTCCAAATTGCATACTTGGTTTCCTTCACTTACCATGAAGCATAAAATGTGCCATATTGTTGTGTACATCTACGAGAAAGTCAAGGGAAGAATTCTCCCATGTTTAATTATCAGTATTGAAGAATTTGACAGAAACATATACTAACCATGTTATAGCAATAATTGAACATGTGAAAATTCTTTTTGAGAGTAGAAGATAAATAGTGGTCTTTTTAAAAATAAGTAACGAGACAGAGAAAACACTGATTGATACACCAACAAAAATATTTACCAGCTTTATTATATCTGATATTTATTGTACTTCACATTTCTGTTAGGGAACTGGCTTGTATACCTCATTTTGTGTTAAGTAAGAACTTCTTTTAGATTGCTTTCTATTTGGCTGTTTTTACTTTATATATAAAAGGCAAATACCATGACTCACGAAATCTCCCAAACCACTGGGACTTGAAATTTGGCAGGCGATTGCTTCTTGGGGAGTAGGTGCTCACTAAAAAAGGATTTTTTGAAATTTTAATTAGAATTCAAATTATTTAAAAATTACTTTAAATCTTAACGTTTTCCCGGAATAACTTCAGATCCTATTATTGCAAATATCCATTTTTATATCATCTTAAAGATAAAAAAATTAGCTTTTCAATGACACCGATCTTATTTTTATGCAACATTTTGTTCAATTTTAATTATGTTTCAAAATGTTTTAAAACAAGAATTGCAACAATGTTTTTATTGTTGTAAATAAAATTCAAAGCATCTCATTACTTAAGCATATCTTTTATTCACACGCTTTTGCAATTGTTACGGTCGTTATAGTATAAGTTGCTTTCTTGGGAAATTAACTCCAAAGCAGAATTTTCACTTTAGTATTCACTGCATTTCTGAAATATTTTATTGCACCTGCTTCAAAGTAATATTTTTATAAAGCTTGGCAACAGATATTTGATTTCAGGTTTGTCTGTTTTATTGTGCGTAAGGTTGACTGAAATGGTTTTTGTCCTTTCTTCAAACATTTAATTTCATGCTTTCCTGCGATTTGAAAATTATGAGGCATGGAAACGCTTTCAAATTTTTGTATATTGCATTAGAGGTAATTTTTTTATTAAAATTTTGGTTAGGCTTAAGAGTACAGTACTGCCGCCAAACTTGAATTTCCTCAAGTGATAACTCATCAAATTTGATATTAGAAATTACAGCCTGAAACTAGGAATTACAAAAAGGCAATAGTATTCAGGAAAACTAACTAATTTTAAAATTTTATTGTCTACCTCCTATGTCTTTGAATTTTTTGCCGCTTCACTTTTTGTACCCACTGATTCCAACGGGCGTCCAGCATGTTCGCTTTCACTACTATATTCAGCGTTAATCATTCTACCGATGAGTGATAGATAAACTGAGGGAAAGTTATTTGAAACTCAGTTTGTAAGTTTCGTTAGCTGCGATGCATCATAGAGAATTGTATTGCTGGCATTTTAAAATTTTCGTCTTAAAATATTTTACTATCTGTCAAATGCAATAAAATATTCAATTTTTTTTTTGTTTATCTTTCCTGAGTTATCGAGGCTGAAACTGCGACAGGTAATCAATCCTATAATTTAATATAAACTACAAAAATAAAAACTTATTTAAATGGGCGAACCAGCTGGTCGCCGAAGGCGGTTAGTATGAAATAAAAACATATGGATTTTTTAAAAAAATCACACAAAAATTTGGCCGTTTTTATTGTCATTTGCAAATTTTGGCATGAAAGCTAGCTAAAATTTGATCCAGATTTTAATATTTTTCACTCTATCTCAGTGTTGATATCAGTAATTAAATAAGATAATGCAAATTTACCCTTTCATTATCGGCATCATTTCCACATGATAATTAGACAGACAAAACAATTGTAGAATTTAATGTTTTTGCAGCTAGGACTGATCCCAGACTACTATATGGTCAATCGTACCAACTGACCCAATCTAGCATAATGATAAAGTGAACTAAAAACATAAAAGAAATCTGATTACATTTTATACATTCATCTTAGTTTTGATAAATTTTACATAAATTTCTCCCATATCCCTTCAAGGCCGAACCCATACGATCGTGCGGGCTAGACATTAGCTAGCATTTCTGCTTCTTGGAGAGTTGGATTTAACAAATGCCAGAAATAAACAATTGTTCTAGTTTCCAGAATATCAATAGTATCTAGTTTTCTCAAAAGACAGTCCATTTTTCAATTATAATCGCGTTAAATCTGTTTGCAAAAAATTCGTGCTACACAATTGAATTATTTATCTGTCGCAATTATTTAATTATTAATACATATTTAATTGCTTAGATACCAATAGTTAATTTAATGTGCAAATAAATGAAAAATAGGAAAGTATGTTAGTTTAGAGTTAATATAATTGCACTTTAGGCGTAATATTTGTTTAATTCGAGCTTCACTGTTCGAAAATCGACTTCCTTTCTGCAGTGTCTTTTCGCGTAATCCGTGCACACCTCAGCGTTTTCTTTCGACTGTATCATTAAGTAACAGCCTTAAGACTTGAAATGGGTACTATATTAAGAAAAAAAAATTTAACTTAAAAAATACATGGTTAATTTCCTATCACCGAAAAATGAAATATCTTGCATATAAACATTTTTTTTCTGCTTTTAGCTTTTTTATAAGAGTTTCACGAAATATGTCCCATCGCCTCCAATGGTCTTCAGTATTCCTTGAGAAACTTCCGCAAATCACACTGTCGTTTTTACCGTATCAGCACTCAAATGTTACAAGCTCTTTCAAAGTATTTTGAAGGATCCCTTTGAAACAAAGCAGACTACTCACAGAAAATTCCACACTAAGATTTCACGCTATCATTGAAATCCTATCTTCCTCACGAGTTTACTATTGGGAAAGCAAGAAGAATTTGTTGTCGGTATGTGTGTTCATAATTATTCCGTTCCAACAAAGAAACTAGGTACAAAAGCCGTCAAAACTGACGTTATGATCAGCGATCACATCTGTACATACCTCCAGTCCTAATGTTCGTGGGAAATGATGCATGGTCCCTCCTTGAATATAATCAGTATAGGAAAGGATGTGTACACAATAGACATTGTCGCAGGAAATACAGGAAGATTTTCTAAAGAAGCAGGGGATTGAGGGGGGCCATCCGACATTTCGTGAGGGTGCTGCAATTTCTATTGTGCAAGAAAGAATGGAAAGCAAACAACCAGATATTGAATGATCCACGAAGTTTCATTTTCCTTCTAAAAATACAGGAGTATCCCTTATTTCAGAAGTTTCGCTGCGTATAAGTTATACAAGTTCAGGTACAGCATTTTGTTAAATACACATGTATATTTTTGAAAAATTAATTCTATGTTATTATTTTTCTGTGCTATGAAATTTATAAATTATTTTATTTGTACAAGTATTAATTTTAAAATACTAGTTACAGGTAATTTAAATTAAAGACGGTTAGAATAACTTATATAGCAATTAATACAAGTAACATTTGTTTTGAGTTTGAAGATATATATATATATTATATATATATCCCTTCTTTTTTACTAAAAGTTTATATAATATTATAAGGTTGTCTAGAAGGATATTTGTTTCTTTGAGTAATTAATATTGAATGAAAACTAAACTTTGGAAAAATAAATTAGGTTAATATTACATAGATAATGCCTAACCCGCACGATCGTACTGGTTATCGTCAACACAGAAAAAATCTAACCCGCACAATTATACGGGTGCGCTCCTGCATTTGAGAGACTTGCTAAATTTTTAAAATTATTTTTTACAGTACCAGTTGCATCTAAGACTACCTATAAACTAAAAAAAAAATAAATTAAATTTAAGGATGAAAATATCTCTGACCTTAAAGGGTTATAAGACCAACTTTATTATAAATTTCTTCAGTTGATGCACAATTATGAATCCCAACTATCTTCTTTCATTTATTAATAAAACAATTTATAAAAAGAATTTTTTGGAAGATTATCAACTAATGTAACTCCTATTTCCTTTCAATAATAAATAAAAAATTTAGGCATGAAAAAATTTTCCTCGTCCATTATTGTGTTCATCAAAATGGTATTCTCGCATTTCCCCCCAACCCTTCATATTCTAATCCTTTTCTGCAGGCTGTATAAATTCTGCAATCACATGCTCATCTATATATATATATATAAAATAAATTAAAACTCTCCTCAGAGTTTTGAATCCCTTAAATGACAATGTTTGTTTATTTCATGACAGCTCATATCCATTTTACAATCTGAAAGGAAATATATGTATATTCCCTTCATCCTTTTTGTTTATTATCAGACTTAAAATTAAAAGACAATTCAACTGCAAAAATTAATAATAATATTGATTTTTGAAAAGATTTAATATGTGTAAAGAGTTGAAAGTTATCTACCACCCAACTTCACAGAAAACGGATATGTGCTTAAGTAATTATGATATCTGAAGAAATTATTGCAACCTGTAATCTTGATTCATATGCATGATTTCACTATTTGTCAAAAATCATTTTTTGGTAAGTCATGAAATGTTGTAAAACTTATTGAATAAGATTTTAAGCAGACATTATGAATAGGAAAAGAATAACTTTATTAAAAAAAAATTGAAAATAATTTTAAAAGCAAGGTTTTCACATTGAAAAATGAGAATTCGAAATTCTGCTGTTGTAATTTTACATATAAAAATATTTAGCTGCAAAAAAAAATGTGCTTACTATATCTTATTTATGAAAATAATCCTTTTTTCTCGTATTATGCTTGTCCAAAATTGAATTGCATGTGAAATTCTTGGATTTCATTAGGAGCAAAGCATGGTGAAGTTCAAGTATTTAATGAAGAAACTAGTAAAAAAATATATACATAAACATGTAACTTTATGCAATATATTTCTAATATTTATTCAGTAATTATGGTTCAGCAGTAAATATGAAATTTCATACCATTTTAAACACAATTTCTCTACGACAGCTGTGTAAATATATTAAAAGCAACCTTTTAATTTTAATAAAATAAACTAATAACCAGACAAAAGTAATGAAAATTTTCATGCATGTTTACACGATTATCTTAATTTAAATTAAAAAAATGACAGTATGTATTAATAGCATTTGCCGAGGTCATATTTGTTGAAAAATTGCAACAATTTGATAGTTACATGATCCTAAAATTATTACTATTAAATGACATGAAAACAGAAGAGAAACAATTATTGTTGTGGTACTATATCAATTGTTGTGAAACTTTCAACTATTTGTTTAAATGAACTGGTTGAATGCATAGACTGCTTTGAAATGTTAATGCATAAAGTTTTTGGAAAACTAACTGAAGTGTTATAACAAATTATAGAAAACAATGTGTGACAACAAATGACAGGAAAATATTTTAATCAAAGGGCTCCTAGAAAAGTTCTTTTTAAAGTACAGCCTATTTCCAGCCCCCCAGCCATCCTCGTACAAAGTTGGTGATGCCACCACCTTTCTTTTGTTCAATGCGGTCATCCAGAGACGGAAATTCTATTTGATTGAGAGCTAAATCAAAAAACAGAGGCTTGCATGGAATGGGTTGAAAGTCAGGAGGAAATTTTGCAATGCGCGGTTGCTGGGAAACAAGAGTTGGATCTTCTACATATTCATCAAGCCTTTCCATTAAAAGCTAGAAATAAAGAGAACACAACATTAATCATTTAATAAGTGGTTTTAATTGGTTTCAGCTTTATTTCCATTAATCAAGAATCACAACACTGGGAAAAAAAAATCACAGTGAAAGAAAGAAGTGATCAACATTTTTTCCAAATATATTATACAATACAAATGTTTCGATTTATATGAAAGTTAACAGAGCAGTGTTTATGAAATAATACATATATTTTTAAAATTTTAATTGCAAAATCTTCTCACATTTTATCTGTTACAATGAAATGGGCAAAAGCTCATAACTGTTTGTTGTCAATAATTCAGAAAAGAAATGATTACATTAGAGATTTTTGCTTAGCAGAAGGATATAAAAAAAGTTATTATTTTCAAATAGATGAAATTTTATGTTAGATAAACTATTTTTTCTAGATTTGATAGATTTTAGATGCGATATTCAAGCTAAATTCTCTGAATAGTTTAATTTTAAAATTCATTTTAAAAAGCAATAGAATTTTAATCATTGTACAAAGTTGGTGATTCGCTCAAAAGTTTCAAGTTTAGTAGAAATGCAAGACAATTTGTTCACAAATAAATATAAATTATAAAAATTTACAAGAAAAAAAAATGCCCGACAAAAACTTATATAAGAGAGTTTGAAAAATGAGTGCCCAGAAAATTTATCCATGAATTTTTTAAAAGAAAAGATAGTGTCTAGAAAAAGCATACACAGTACCTTTTTGTTCTTGTCAGCATTTTCATTCTGGGCACCAGAGCTATCACTTCCCAAAATACTCAAGGAATAAGCATTATATTTATTTCCCTCAATTTTAGTATTCAATTCTTTCAATTGACCTATTAATTTCTAGGAAGAAAAAAAACATTAAGTAAAATTTAATCAATTGTTTGTCAATAAACAATTATCTAAATAATTCAATATAAGCATAATTAATCTAAAGAGTACAAAAATAAAATGAAATATATGAAATCATATACATCAAATGAATACAAAACCCATTCAAAATCTTTTTCGCCAAGACAGATAATGAATTAACATGAAAAGAATCTTCAATTAAAAATGATGATGCTTTACAATATTAATGCAAAACACATTATTTCAACTAAAACAGATTTAAAAGATCACACCAAATTCTAACTAAATATATCTTTATAAATAAAACACTTATGTGGACGCAAAATTGAGCTGAATTTCATAATCACCGTTTGGCAACAACTCGCAACTTTGTTTTGTTTACAATCGATTCAGCAAATTTAGTCTGATTTGATCCAAGACAACGAAATTTTTCAAAATGAGTTTAAGTCAGGCAGTTTCAATTATAAATCGAAATCGTCAAAAAATAGAACTGTTGAACAACTGAAACTGTTGAATCTTTCCTAAGATGATCAAATCGGAATGACCAAAATAGAGGCAAGTGTTTTTGTGTATGGAACGAAGTTTCCAGTCATTATTTCTGTGGGGAAAAGAAAGCATGTTTGAAATTTTGGTGCCAAAAGCAAGAATTTTAGAAATCATTATAAAAATTTGAAAAAATGCCATTTTGTTAATTCTATGAAGGTAAAAGTAATAATCATTATGTGTTATAATTTTGAATAATGAATCTGAACATATTTAAAGCCATTTGTCAGTTTAAAGTGTCCTTTTTAAGCTGAAAGTTTGTGAAATGGGTTAAATCATTTTCGAAAACTCAAATTTTCTGAGGTTTTAACATATAAATAGTTACCTAGCGAAAAAGTTATATCTTTCTTGGCTAAATAATTATTACAGAGTGTGCATACATGTGGCGAAGCTTTTCTGAGTAGCAATTCATTAAGAAGTGTGAATATTTAGAAGTTTGTTGGAATGAAGTTAGGGCTAATGAAACTGCTGAAAAAACATTCAATTCTGCATACCAAGAAGTTTTAAGTGCCTGATTTCTGATTGGTGAAAATAATTTTTATTTGTAAACATCTTATTATACATTTTAGCATTGAAATTTCTTTCTAACATTTACGTATATATGGTATAAAGATAAAATTTTAATTTTATAAATTGATTTAGTTTTTAGTAATTGAAAGTTTAGTTTTTTTAAAAACAATTTTGTTAGAACTTCATGTTATTCAAATAATTTAAATTTACTTTTAGTAATTAATGTATTTATAATTTCCTATTACTAGCAGGCACACACGTCTGTACAGCGAGCGAAGCAAGCTGGGATCACGTAGTGATCCCAAAAGAATCACAACGTGATTCTTGGGGGTTGACGAGTGGAGCGAGTAGGGGGTGTAACCCCCTAGTTTCCTATAAATTATGCTCAAAACAAAGTAACATTTTCTATCCCTTTTAAAATTATTTTGCAACTGCTGATAAATATACATAACATTTCAAAGCAGAACCTTGTTTCAAACTCGAGTTGTTTATTCATTACGTAGCCACTGCCATTATATTATCCATTTCCTGTTTTACTTTATTTGATCATGTTTATCTTTTGGTAAATTAGTTAAGATTATGGCAAATAGTTTTCTGTTTAGTTTAATGCTTAAAAAAGGAATTCCAACTACGAACCATTTTGCTATGCCTTTGAATGTAAATATTCAGTTTCCTTATAATTAATTGTGCTTTTGTTCATATATACTCAATATTATGAGTCTGAATAAAAAGGATTAAAATCCATGATTATGTTTACAACACATTAAATGCACAACCCTAGATGTAATAAATAAGTAATTATGTACAAATACATATAGAAAAAGAAACATGAAATGTGGAACAATAATAAATTTAGGTTTAATTAGTGTTGCATTACAGGAATATCATTTGAATTTTGCATATGTTTACAATTCCAAATTACACCTAGTAAATTAATAAGAATAAAAAGTGCCTCTTACATTGTGTGATTCCGAGAACAATTTTATAATATTTGTCTATTAGTTAAGAAGATAATTTTTGATATTTTCAAAGTTTTCACAGTTGAAATTTGAATAATTGAAGAAAATTTACAACAGAAACAAATTTTCAAATGCTTAGAAATTTTTGATCGTATATAATCAGTAGTTTAAAGTTTCCTTACCTTATCCTTTAGTGCTGGGTTCTTCAACGAACGTTTTATATATTCCTCTGCTCTTCCATACAAAGCCACAGCTTCTACCCATTTGCTAGCAGCAGCATAAACTTCAGCAATATAAAAACATCTGCAGAAATATGATAATACATAAAATATCCAATTTCAAAGAAAAAGTTTATGTATATTATTTAACTACAAAAAATATAGGTCAAAATATACAATATTTAATTACAAGAAAGGAAATACAGAAGAAACGAAAGAAGTAAACAATAGTGATAACAATATACCTTTTGTGAGCAAAGCAGCAGCATCCAGTAATTGTATCAACAATATTGTCAATAATCAATTAAATAGAAACAAACTACAAAAATTATGCTTCAATAAAAATTATAATACATTAAGACTAAACAAAATGGAAGAGAACTCGAATAGTGAACTTTTTCAAAGTGCCACCTGCCATTGGAGTTCTAATATGTATAAATTTTCTGTCAAGGGAATGACTTAAGTCAATAATATTCCCTCTGTGGCCTGAATTTATCCAATAATTGAAACAAGGAAAAAACCTTTCTTAAATAAGAAAAACTTCAGAAAGTTTTCTTTACCAAATCCAATATATAAAAAGATAAAATTAATCTTACCCTCTGCCAAATAGTAAAAACAATGCCATTCAAGCAATTCAGAGACAAAGGAAATAAAGTCTATAAGCTAGCAAACCTAGCTCCATCTATTGAGAAAAATTCGAACCAGACTAACATAAATTTAGAAGCTTTTCAATCCTTTTTTAATTAATTTATTATAGTAAAAGAAATTACTTGGGTAGCCATTTTCTTTTAAATTAGCATTTAAATTATCAAAAGCTGTGATAAATGTTGACTTGCTATTACAAATATTTTTTATTCTATTAATTTGTGAAAAAATGTGTCTCAAAATATACAACATTTCTAAAAGAAACTTCCACAAAACAGAAGACATGCAGTGAACACATTTTATTTCCTTTGCTTTCATTAAACAATAAAGGAATTACAAAATTAAGACAATTGTGAAATGTAGTTTAATAGAAAACTTATTTATTCAGTATAGTATGTATATATGTATATAACTAGCCACCTTTGGTGAGTAGCTTGATTACTGGGAATATAATTTCAATTGAATTTCCAATGCATAATTTGATATTCATGGTTGCCTTAACAAAGTAATTTTAAACTTCAAATAGGGATAGACATTTACCCATGTTCTTTTAGTAGCATTGCACCTGTTCTGTTCTCTGTCTACATGAACGTTCCTAATGGAGTCAAGTAATTGTTTGTGTCATCTAATTGCATATTGTCGGCACCAACTTCATTTTCTTATTCCTCATGCAAAATATACATTTGATTTCAACACTAAAATGGTGAGGCATATTTTATGTCCAGCAGCATGTTAGTTGAATTAAAACATGCTGATAAAAAGAACAATTACTTGAGCAACATAGCAACCATAATCATTCAGTTTAGTGAATATATTTCCTCATATACTTACTATCTTAGAGGACATTGTTTAAAGATTTCAAAAGAAAAAAAATGATGAAATAAAAAGAGAAAATAAAATCTGTTAGGTTAGCTTTCAATTACAGTAAAAGCTTAACTAACTGGCATGCTCGGGAAACGCCGATTTTCGGATACCTGAAAAGTCCGGACAGTTAAGTGTGACGGAAAAAATGGGGAGGGGGTAGATTGTAGCCCTTTTTTTTAGATTTTTTCGGCCAAATAATTTGTTTTTGTCATTTTGAAATGTGCATTAAATATAATTTTTAAGAATACTTCTGTATCTTCCATAACATTGTATTTACAAAACATATTATGAAGATTTTAATTTAACATTGATGATTTTTTAAAAAGAAAGTATCATCTGTAGCCGAATTTTTACCGTAAATGGCATTATTTATTAGTTATTATTTATTTAACATAAACATATACAAATAGCCAACGAAACTGAAAAATATTCTACTCAGCAAACATAATAAAACTCTTTTAATTGATCATAAACAAATCCCAGATCCCTCAAAACTGATTATCTTTTTAAAAAATCATAAGGGTTATTGCACAATATGCGTGCCTCCAATTCTCCCGCAAGTGATATTATGTTATCGGAACCAACATCTGCCGGTATTCGGAGAGTAAATAAATAAAGGAAAAGAAACTTGCCAATCTGGAGTAACCCCATGAGCTTTTTCTTTCAAAATTGATTCTGTCCCTTTACCTTTTTTTTTTTTGGTTGTCGACTTCGTTTTTCGGCGAAAGGGGGGGGAGGGGGGCCCTTTTTTCTCACTTTTGATTTTGAACCCCCCACAAAACAAGTCTGTGTACATCACAGTACTGTATATTGCTTTTTTTTTCCTTCTACGTTTCTCCGTGTGGAGCAGACGTTGCATTCCAGAAATAAATTGTCCGCGTGAACGGAACGGCGGCGCGGGCGCACAAATGCTAAATTTTGGCGCGCAGATGTAAAATTTTTAGAAAGATTCATTTTCTAATTTTTCCGGTTACTTGAGCTTTCCGGATACTTGAATGCCGGATAATCGAGAATTTACTGCAAATGGAATCTAAAGGGACCAGTAAAATTTTCCATTTTAGACAGGATTCAGTTTCATACAGGGTTTCATTAATATACAAGGTTTTCAAATGTATCTATTCATTATTTAAATTTAATCAATTGAAGTAAAAAATATTATGTAAGATTAACAAAATACCATAAAAATATAATATTGCAATAATTACATTTTAATGAGTGTCACATTTTAAAATTAAGATTTAGTTAAATTTTAAAATTACACAATAACAATAAAAATTATGGAAACATAGAAAATTTATATGTTTATAATCATTTTATTTTAATAACATTGCTTTTGGACACTAAATAGATACAAATATCATAATAATTACTTACTCTAAAAAATGATTAACTTTACTCACAATCTACAAATTATAGGAAAATAAGCTTATTTGCTAAATTTAGATTTTAAAATATTCCAGCATTGTTTTCTGTATATATCTTTATGAATAATTCTCCCTTCCGTTAAAATTGTCATATTCTTCAAAAGTTTAAGTATTTCAGCATCTCCTTGACTTAAAGCAAACTTTTCAAGTTCAGATACTGTATCTAAAAAAGATCCATATGATTTAATGGAGAGTTCTTCTTTATCGGAAATGTCTTCATTTATATTACATTCATCATTGTCACTGCTGTCATTGTTCATATGCCTTTGAATTATATCATTCACATTATCAATAGGAACCTCTGTTAAAATATCATCGTCGATTAATATGAATTCTTTTGCACTCATTTCGGAAAAATTTCCGTTGTTTAACAAAATTTGCAGTTGATGAACGTTTTTCGATGCAAACATTTGTAAGAAAATTGGTCTCAATAACACATTTTTGAATTGTCTGTTTGCTTATTTCTTTCCAAGCTTTCGTTACAGATTTTATTATATCACTTGCATTTGATGCTGTTTTCATATTAGATAGTAAAGATTGCATTAGGAATTTTTGGTAATTTACTTTGACATAATGAATAATTCCTTGACCCATAGGTTGAGTAACACTAGTTGTATTTGGGGGAAACCAAGCCAATTATATGTTTGAAAGTTTTATGTGAGGGTGCCAAGTGGCATTATCTAAAAACAGCAAAATATGCCTTCTTTCTTTTTTCATTTAGAGTTTTTAACCATTCTTTCATTATTGCAAAAGTCATCCATGCCTTTTTGTTCGATTTTCATATTACAAGAAGTTTTTTTTTATGTCCAGATTTTTAAAGCACCGAGGCTTTGCAGCCTTGCCAATTACCAACAATTTTTCGATTTCACCAGCCATAAAGGCACAAAAGAGCACTTGTCTCAAAAAGTCAAAAGTCACTCAAACGGTCTTTTGGTTGTTTACCACCGGTACACTTTGCTTTGTTAATCAGGCATGAAAGTGCAAGCTGTTCAAAAAAGCTGAACTCTAAGCGAATACAAAATTTACCACAAAATCGATATATATACAAACACAAAGGCACAAGATGTTCTACTTAAAATACATATAGAAAAAGCAATTTATTTAATTATTCTAGAACAGCTGTTGTATTCTGTATTTAAAATATAGGAAATGATTTCTTCATCTCATGTATGTCAATAATTTTAGGTTTATGATCTGTTGTTAAAAATTCCAACATACAATCTTCATGCATGTATACTAACTTAATTTGAATAATGTTTGAGTTCAGCAACTTAAAGATTGTTTAATAATTGCAACACTTTCTTTAAAAAGCATTAAATTAAGGACATAAATATGAAATAATCTCTCAAGTTTAGAATGCTTGGATATAAATGGTATCAGAGCAAAGCTGGCAATTTACAGTTCCACTTATTTCAATCTTCTTGATCGAATCTCCTACTTTTACTGCTATCTCTTCCACGTTCATATCGTTACCTTTTGCCGGCAGTTTAATTTTCATAGATTTATTCAACCACTCGAATTTAAATTTATCTTTTTCATTCGCATCTAGGGAACGAACTTTATGTTCATCGTTTAAGTTAATCTCCATTTTGGTTCTTGGTCACACTCACAAACGCTGATTTTACAATTGACGAACGTAAAGCGAAGTTTACACGCGAACAGTAAAACCGACAGTAAGCTGTCGCTGTCAAGTTCGGACAGAGACTTGCCATGGCCCGGTTAAAGCTTTTATGATTCTGCGCATGCGCCATCTCTTACTGTCGGTTTTACTGTTCGCGTGTAAACCCCGCTTAACACTAAACATACAGCATCACACGTGCGATCCGCCAAACACAAGACAAATGATAGTAGTAATAGAAGTTCTTTGCATAACAACCGTTAGTATTCAACCCGTGATTAAACATCGGCGATAGCAGCTCACTTACGTGCGATTTCAACAGCAAGGCGTGGCCTACTCGTAGAGCGGTCGTCATTCAGCTATACAGGAGAAGTTCCGCTTTCCTCCATTACGCTGCGTGCCAATCACTTGAGGTGATAGATGCGGCGCGTAAACCCCGGAAAATGCATCTCTGTTTACTTTGTGACGGTGAAAAAATGGCGTTCGTTTCGGATTCAGACATAGCTTCCACCTCACCCCCCACATTTTTCGGTCACGATTTCTCGACGGTTTTGCATCGATCTCAGAAACAGCCTGAAAGACATTCAAAAAAGCGGATTTCCGCTTAAAAGCGGAAGTCTTTCATGCCTGGTTAATATATAAAGATTTTGTTGGTAAGCCACAAAAAACATCCCACTTTCATCAGCATTCACAATATTTTGAGGTTCATAGCCTTCAATGAGTTTTTAAATTTTTTTAATCCATGTATTTACAGTCTCATCCAAAACATCCCCAACTTCACCACAGGCTGCTTTGAAAGATACCCCATGTCTTTTTCTGAAACTTTCAAGCCATCCATTTGATGCATGAAAATCAGTTTTTCCCCATTTTTCTGCAATATTTTTAGCTTGGGTTTGCAATATAAGTCCAGATATCTGCAGATTTCGAGATCTTGCATCTACAAACCAGCCCCATACAATTTCATTAATTCCTTCGTTGGCTGTTTTTCACATTTTTCTCTTGGTTGAGCCATTTCCATTCAACCATAGTTCAGTTATTTCGTTCTTCCTAAATATTTTGTAAAATTGAGATTTTCCTATTTTGAATTTTTCAATAATTTGTTTCGGGCTCAAATTATCTTTCTCTTTAATTATTTCCATCTTAGTATCAATATTCAACACATTCTTTTTATGCATTGCCATCACTAAAAAATATCATCCGATCCTGATCAGCACTTAAAACTAAATGACGAAAAGCTAAACTACAACAATGAGTTAGCGCATTTAAAATGCGAGATATACATATTATTAAATGAAAGAAAAACAAAATCTGTTTGCTCCACGGAATGCTTTTCCTTTCTTTTTACTGAAGGAAATAAAAACAACTTTTAGAAATGGTGCGAATTTTTGTCCGTTAGAACAGGTTTTCTAACAATGAAATATTATGAATTGTTCTTAGAAATTCTGTGCATTTCTACGTTAGACAGGTTCCATTTTAAAGAAGGGATGAACTATGGAAATTCCTATATTTTTTGATGGGACCAAATATTTTTTCCACTTAAGACAGGATTCCGTTTCCAAATGGGTTTCACTGTACTTTAGTTTTCAACAATGAAAGCAGTTTGAATTTCATTGCAACAATGAAAAGTATTGTAGTTAATTATGCCAAAAAATATTTTAAAATTAGAAAAAACAAAATGGTATGGCAACATAACTGATATCATTGATAAGATAATTTTTTGACTTTTCAGATGGTGCTAAAATCAGGGGTGAAAACAGCAAAGATACAAAAAAGAGGAAATTTTATGAGAGTAGCTACATTTTTACGTGAGTAGCGACATATATTAAGGAAGAGATAACCAAACACTTATTAATGAATGATTTATTCATCACAAAAAAAATAAACAAATATGGTCTTGCTTACCGCCATGTATGAATTTTTTCAATTACAAATACTTATTTTTAACATTACAAAATCAATATTTTTCACTCACTTTCTTAAAATAGATACAATTAATAATGTTTTATAATATTAATAATTTTTATAAAATACAGTAAAGAGTCCTGCATAAATATCAGTTTTATGAATAATCACAAATTAACTATGCCTTAACCTCTTAACTGCCACGAATTAATTCAAATAGTTCTTTTTATACAAGCTAATTTTTTCGTGTCATGTTTTCAAACATAGATATAATAGTTTGGCAGTGACCACACCGTTTTGTTTTATGGCACTTTCACGGGTGATAATATCAGTTCTTATCGTAGACATAATTAAAAATATTAATGACACAAATAACAATTTTATAACTCTTTCGCGTAGACAGACATTAGCGCATTGGAACTTCGTGTTCCTAATGAGATTTCTATCTCTTTGAGAAATATTACGTAAAACTTTGGCAGTATTTTACTTCAAAGAAACTCAATAATCACGCAGTGGCCTTTAAATCTAATCGAATACTAATATGACTTTTAATGCAATAACTTTCAGTTGATTAAAATCAAAATCAACAATATTTACGGCTAACGGCATTTATTACTTTTAAGTGCAACAAAAAATATAAAAGCACAAATTTACTATTACAACTTAAAAACAGAAAAATATTTACATGCTCACTTGAGCAACAGTAGCGTGAATCAGCCAGTGAGCGAAAGCAAAGAGGATAAAAGCAAAACAAAATGCTTGCAACCGCTTTTATACAATCTTCTGGCGATCGCGTGAGAAAGATCTGCATAATCATTTGCATACAATGTGGTAGTTAGGACTCGGAAACATAAATATCGGAATCTTATGCTGATTAGATGATCGCATCTAAAAATAATTTAATCTTGCACAAAACTAATACAGCACGAGATTATGAACTTTAATTTATTATTTATAATACTGATATGTTTATAGATTAAGAAAAATGTGTTTAATGATTAATAAAAACAATTTCTCGGGAATGAACAGAAGAGAACTACGCTTTTGTTTATGTAGGCGTTTATCACGTACATTTGAAAACTTTAGGTCAGGAAAAACCGAGAAAAGGTAAATACAATATATTATGATTAATTTATCTTTTTCCTAACAGTTCTGGTATGCTATGCCAAACACTGGGAAACGAAATGGCGTGATGAATACTATGTAGAAAAAATATCATCTAAAACCTGAAAGAAAAACACGAGGGGAGAAATTTCTTAGAAATAACCATCTAATCCAAGGTCAATAGAAAAGACTATAAAAACATTGCCTCCAATCCACATGATCAGTCACAATCATAGAGGAATGGTCACAATGAGACACCCACTGTGTTGGGACGTCATTCTTCCAGTTCACTCCCTTCTCCGTCACCCCCTAGGGAATTTGGTTTTTCATCCTCGGACGTAAATAACAATAATAATAAAAAAAGCAGAATATGAAAATTTAAAATTAAAAATGACAAGAGGATGTCTTTTTCAAATAGCCGCTGATGTTAAAAGCATAGGACTACTTTACTCACATGACTCTTTTCTGATTTTCAATTTTTTTTTTGTTGCAACTTCTGTTGTTACCGAGATATAGAGGATCTACCATACAATGTTTTTTTGTGGCATTATGGCTTGTGAATCAAATTCCTTCCTGAGACCTCAATGGGAGGAACATAGTCCTACATTAAAAAAGTGGAGTCAAAGAAATATACAAAAAAAGCGGAAAATCGTGGATCCGCAGAGGATTTTCACCTCTGAAAAATCATTTTTGTGCTACAATATTTTTGAAAGTTATCAGGGAAAAATACTAAAATTTTACTTAATTTTTAATTAATTAATATTTCAGAAAAGTTATTCTGAGGTGCACATTTCCACCCTCAAAAATATTGCTTGTGCCAAATTTCATAGTTATAGGTCCAGCAGTCTGTCCTGTAAAGTGCTAACAAACACACACATTCTCCTTTATTATTAGTAGAGATTAATGCAATAGGTCAACAAAAATGACTAAAAATGTATTTTTTGATTAATTTAAATAGTAACATTTTAATTTTTATTTTAGTGCAAAGTGTACATGCTAGCTCAAAAGTATAGTACCTTATTTCAATGAATTTGATGCCAATCTCAGATTCTATTTTAAATTAATATCCCACCTATATTCAACAGAAATAAACTAAAGAGTTACATTAACTGGATTATGTGCAAAAGCAAATGACTTATAAAATGAATGTATATATAAAATAATCAATTCAAATACTAGTTATAAATTTCCTTTTGTTCATTTAATATCCTAATTTATTCATTCTTCCTAACAGCATTTAATATGGAAAATCTAAAAGTGCATACCATTAAAGTGTTGTCGTGAAACTGCATTATAATTTATAACATACCTATGAGCTTTATAAGCCAAGGAACTAGCTTCTGTTTCTTCTAGAAAGTTTGAATCATTTTCAAGGCTTGGCAACTGAGTCATTTCATTTAAATTCTGCAAGCAAGAAAAGAATATTACACTATACATTCAATATTATTAAAAAATGTTTTGGCCATAAAATCATTTGAAAATAACTGATTAAATTAGAGATACACAATATCAGGTAATCTTATATGCAATATCAAGAACACTGTTTAAAGAGGGTGTTCAAATTATGAGGAACATGTGTATAATTGTTTATTACTACTAAATAACAGCACATTAAAGCTTTTCATCCTGTTCTGGTTATCAATGTTTCATGCACTGTCAGTGGAATTCAGTCATGCTTATGTGATATAACTGAAGCGTGCTGGTTTAATTTTGGAATTTATTGCAAAGAATATGACAGTGCAGGTCTGTGTGAGACACAGTGCAGTTAGATAATATTGTAATTACATTTGCCATGCGAATGTAACTTAAGAACCGACTCCATCCTTTTGACTTAGTTATTTAATTTCCCTGAAAGAGGGTAGAGCATATCCTTTTCCATCCACCAGGATAAAAATTAAACTAAATAATTGATTTTAAAATTAAACTGAAAATACTTGTTATTAATTTTCGTAATGCTAATAGGAAGCAAATTATATAAACCAACCAGTCTCATATGAAGTTATCTCTTCAATCAACCTCATTTACTTTCATTAAGCTTCAATCCATATAACTACCAGAGGTTATGCAAAATATTTTCAGATTGTTTCATGGCTACAAATTAAGAAACACTGTTTTTCTAAAAATTCAAGTTATAGAGTAATAATGAAATGCTTCAGCATTTTTCAAAGAAATAGTAATTCAAATAACATAATCAAGTTTCAGCTCAGTAGACATAATGACCTCAAAATTAAAATTTTACCATATTTAGTTAAATGTAATAAGTGTTATCATATTAATATACAAAAAAATTGTCACCGATTAACATTTAAAATAAATCTATCCAAATATTACTTCAGCCAACAGTTTTAAATGGCCAGATATAATAGCCAGAATGAAGCAATATAGTCTTTATAAATAAAAATTAATATCATATATATTGTTGAATATAGATAACTATATTGTTCAACAATTTTGTTTGAAGCTTTGCATCAAAATTCAATACGAATCAACATAAAATATAAATTATCTTTCAAATTGCTTTATTAAACTACTAGCAGTATGCACACAGCATTGCTCATGGAATCAGGAATTCAAAAAAATGAAAAGAAGAAAAAAATGCCCACAATGACATGAAAAAGTTCCAAAAACAAAACAAAAGATACACATTATTGATTTTCCCACTTATTTTTCTTCACGATAATTACATTTCAACTGTAGAAAAACAATACAGAGTGCGTTAATCTGAAACAATATTAAAAAATAGCAACATCAAAATTATTATACTGCAAGTAAAATATGCAAGACAAACACGTTAAGACACTGCTGAACGCACAACATTGCCCGTGGAATTAGGACTTCAACAAAATGAAAAAAAACGCCCACAACAACATGAAAAAGTTTTGAAAACAAAAAGATACACATTATTGATTTTCCTGCTTATTTTTTTGGCGCTACAGTACAGAGTACCTTAATCGAAAATAATATTACAAAATTGGAACGTGAAAATGATTATTATAAATATTTTATATTACCAAATATAAAATAAAATCCGAAAATAATAATCAAAGTTATTCATTCAGTTGAAGGTTATGATGTATCCTGTGCTCTGCACCGTCAGCCAATCAAAATTGACAGCAACATTCCGAAGATTAGTTTGGTTATATTAACGTCCCGTTTTGAAGCAACACGAGGGCTATTTTGGGACGGACCTCGTAATTTTGAACCTCGGTCAGATGACGAGGACGACACCTGAGCTGGCACCCCCCTCTCCAAACTTCCACGCCACACCAACGGGAGGACGTTTGACCACTACGTATGATTTAACGTGCAACAGGCCCCATACACGGCGGATCTTCAGTGGAATCGGGTCTCGAACCTGGAACCCTCCGGCCCCAAAGCCGAGACCTTACCACTAGGCCACCGCGGCCTCGCAACATTCCGAAGAAGTGCCGTGAGAGGAAACTCACTAGAGGAAAAATATCTTTCAACTGACCATTGAAAAATTAATTAAAAAAAAACAAAAAACGGAAAAGATATTTTAACCATTCTTGTTTTAAATCCGACAGAACCGTTGCAGTTTTAAGCTGAAAAAAATTGAAAATAATAGTGTTATTAGAACGTCGGATGCAGCAAATTTAAAAACAAAAATAAAATTTAGATGGCAAAACTTACTATTTTTTAAAAATTTCTCAAAATTCAGTAAATTACGTTAGACGTTAAAAACAAATTTCATTAGAATGAAAATTGTTCATTCTATCCGATGGTGCATGGATTGTTTTTCAACGATCATTAGGAAAGATACTACGGCCGTAAACGTGCCAAAATTGTCCCAAAACAACACAAAACATTAAATAAAACAATTTCTAAATTAAATTTTAAAATTCCGGCTTCAAGGTTCATTCAGTCACCATTACGACTACCTGTGTGCCAAATTTCATGGTTGTAAGTGCGATAGATTCGTCTGGACATCACAGACACACACACAAACATTGCCTTTTATAAGTATATATATTAATTAGCATTTTTGTTACTATTAACTTATAATCAGCAGAGAAAGCATCCATTATGGAACTACTTTCCCAACCAACAGATTTAATCGCATAGTTTTCTTCTAATTATTATCTGATCTTTAACTCTGATGTTTTAAATTATGCTTTACGCCATTACTTAAAAAATGCTACTCCATTGCTTAAAAAATGTTTTCGTTAAAGAATTTATGCGATTGTCTTAAAGTGACAGATGAAGACCTTGTGAATTTGAGCTTCTTTCCTAAAAGAGAAAAATTCAGATATGGTATATAATATAAACTTAAAGCTAAAATAATCTATATCTATTATTTTGTATTATTTTTCACTGTTTTTATACTTATGAATGTTTATTTTTTAAAATTTATAACATTAAATAAGCCTAGAATATGAATATAATTTCTCCCATTTACAGAATTAAATGTTTTCAAAATAAAGCTCAAGATTGAAAACATTTCTCTAAGTTGATTTAAAAACACAGATAACAGCAGACGCTTTAAAAATTTTCATTCATACTTCTTAGAAAGCAAAAACCAAATGGAATTCTACATTACAATTATAAGTAACTGGAACAGATATATCAATATGCAATAAAACATACAGAGAAAAGCTGTGAAAGTTTTGGCAGAAACATAATAGTTAAAAAAAAAATCTAGTATTGATTAGTTTAATGATTTAAAAAGTAAACACCAGATCCTTGCTTTGATCAAATATAAACTAACTGCAAAGAAATGACTGAAGTACACATAATAAAAATTTTATAAAGCATGCAATGTGATTTCATACCTGAATAATAATTTCATATGGTCTAACCAAATCTTGAGGCTTTGTTACTTTTTTGCCATCTCCTCCGGCTTCAGGAGACATGTTTTCTTTCAAGGATTCAATTAACAGCAAATTACGTTCCACAGTCTTGGAAAGCCTGATGTAAGTTAAGTATGACTGCAAAAAGGTCAAACTAGATTGAACAGCTTCAGAACGACCTTTGGCAGCCTACAAAAAAGAAAGGAAAAAAAAAAAAAAAAAGAATGAAGGTACTCTATTTTTCAAAAGAAACAAAACACATAAGGAATACAATTAAGGGAATTGGGATAATCTTGACAACAGTTGTTGTTACTAATCTCCAATCGAGTCGGACGGAGTCAGACCAGATCAAGGAATCCATTGATTTTGTTGAAATCAATGACTAAAAGGGGAGAAGAATAAATTTCCTCCCAATCAAGTCCTAGACAGTCCAAAATGTGTTTTGGTGATGCTTGATGTTGCTGGCATTTAGGGCAGAGAGGGTATATCTTGTTGTCCTCAGAATATGTAAGGAAATTCAGGTGGCTGCTGGCAAGTCATAAAAGACAGGTACTGGACTGCCTGTTGCATGGAAGGGATACGGAAAGTCCCTGCTTTCTTCCTTTGCACCAGTGGTTTGATTGATAAGAGGGAATGTGCAGCTTCAGTAATCCAAAGACAGGAGCACCATGAGGTAGAAGACTGTCTTAGATCCATGCCTGCTAGTGTTAGCAGGGAATAATGGAGTAACCTTCGCACCTTGGGTGACCCTGCCAGGAGTATACACTCCTGACGTACTTTGTTCATTCCTTCAAGGAACACCCCCAGGATAACAGTAATAGTAGAAAACCGAGTTGTTAACATAAAGCATTTTTCCGTAAGAAAAAATTATATCTGATGTAAAATATAGTACATACAGAAAAGAAAGTGATGTTCTCATTATAAAACAGAATAAAAATATTTGTTTTTTAATAGCAATATGAACACATGTTGCAATACAATAATCTGCAAATATGTAACCAAAAATCAGTATGTTCAGAAAAAAGAATTCTGCATAAAATAGCCCCAATATTAGCATAATATGCGAGTAAGGATTCAATAATTACAATGAACTTATTTTTATTTTAATACACTTAAATTAAAATTTAAAAAACGAATATCATGCAACTTGAAAATCTGAAAAGTACATGATATTTTTTACTAGCAGTATGCACACGGTGTTGCCCATGGTACAATGACTTCAGCAAAATAAAAAAAAGCCCAGAATGACACACAAACACTTCCTTTTATTAGTTTAGATTTATCATTATCATGATTTTACTTTGATATTACTTCATTTTTTTTTATAACGAAATGAACTTAATTTTTTAAAAAAATTCATACTTTCACATCTTCATTATAATCATGCTTTGAGGTGCAGTATGCATAATGTTTATGTTTAATCAAAAATAAAAAAATATATATTTGTAAAATTTGCTTTATTTCAGTATTGGCATTTCATAATTTAATGATTTCAATACCTAGATAAAATAATTACACATTTGAAATGTAAAAAAAAATCTTTACTGTGAAGTGATTCCCTAATTATACCCTCCCTATATCCCTCTCCATTATGCCCCTCCAATAATATTGCCCAAAACATTCCAGCATTGCTTGCTTTAAGACTAAACCACTGCTTGCTTTAAGACTAAACCACTGCTTCCAGCGAAATGATTTCAAATTATTCCGAGCAAAATATAAACAGGGAATAAATCACGGGCCAATTCATTAATTATTTCTCTTCCCTCGCTCTAATTTTTTTCGCCAGATGGCGTAGCCAGGACGAACTGGCCTTTTCCACTGGATTCTTCACATACTTCATTTGAGAAAAATTCTCTCATCCCATCATGGAAACAAATTAATTTAAATTCGTAGAAAAAAGATATTTTAAATTGTTCTTGTTTCAAATCAGGGAGAAATATTCAATTTACTACCTTAAAAACAATTGAAATGATAGCGTTATTAGAACGTCGGATGTGCAAAAGTAAGAATGTAGAAGGAAAAATTTCGGAGAAAAGAGACTATTTTTTAAAAATTTCTCAAAATTCAGTGAATTAAGTCCGAAGTTCAAAACAAATTGCATTACAACGGACATTGTTTGTTCTTTCCGATAATGTATCTATTTTCTTTTTATGATTATCAGAAAAAATGTAATGTGAAAATATATATCGTAAATTACCAAAAATAACACAAAACATTAAATAAAAAATTTTCTAGATTAAATTTTAAAATTCGGGCTTTGAGGTGCATTGAGTCTCCATTACGACTACCTGTGTGCCAAATTTCAAATCTGTAAGTGCAATAGATTCGTCTGGACATCGCACGCACACAGACATTGCCTTTTATAAGTATAGATTTATAAATAGCATCTTTAAAATATAACACTGCCAAGAAAAGATTCAAAAGATACAGAATGCCTATAAATATTATGATATAAAATTTCAAATCTGTGCAATGAAAAGAATTTATACCTAAGCTTGAAAAAAAAAAGACCTGTAAATTTAACTTTTATATTTTTAAAATTTCCCTGAACCATATTTGTCACACTTTGATGTTTCTTGAAGGTTCATATATACTTTTAATTTGCCTTTCACTTGTTCCAATCTCTTTATTAGCCTTTTGGTATATAGTTTGAGGTTCTTTATTATTGTCTTTTTTTTAGTGGACTACAAGTATTTCTTCCCAGTATAGTATCTAAATTTTTGAAAACTTTTTTACACTTTCAAATGTTAATTTAAGATCTGTGCAGATACAAATACTATAATATACTAAGAAATGTCAATTAAAATTATGAAAAAACTAGTAGATAGGATAAGAGATACATAACATTATCAAATTAACCAAATATTCCTTCAACGACGACTCATATAAAAATAACACAGATTAAGTGTCTTTCCACAGTACAAAAATTAACTCTAAATTCATAATAATACAAACTGAAAAATTAGAATAGAGTAATCTCATTCCTACAAGATTCAGAATTATTGGAGATACTTTTATTTGAGTTATTTACATTTTCCTCACAATTAAGAATAATGAAATTTTAACCACAAAATGACCAAATTAAAAAAAAAAATTACTTTGAACATAAAAAAATTAACTGATTCCACTAACAAATCAGAATATTATTATTGCAGTCTATAGGAAAAAACAGTTCTGATGATTTATATTTCAGTATTTTCATACTAAGTGTTTCCTAGCACAAATGAGCTTAAACGATCTGTAATGCTATATTTTCAAACATATAACAAGTTTAAAATTTATGCTAGACTTTAGAAAAACTATCATTTTGACACATTCAAAATCTATAAAACTATAATGTGAATTAGAAACTTGCTTTGCAATATCTCTTGGGGAAAAAAAAAAAATTCATAATGAGACATTGATAAATATTGAAGTAAAAACAGTTTCAACAAATATAAGTGCACTGGAAATTCTGATTGCATTTAACTGCATCACATAATTTTTCAAACAATACAAAATGCTCAACTTTTGTATAAAAATTAGCATTTAACCACACAGGAAAATAATGAGCTCATCTGATTATAAGGTACAATAAAATGAGACACATAAAGAGATTTGAAATCACTAACCTGATCTTTTATTTCATCCCTGACAACTTGAATGGCATCTTTGCATTCCATCAGCAAACGTTCATAAACAGCAATCTTAGCTTGCAAATCAGCAGCTTGCTCTACTTGCATTTGAGAGTCTTGCACATTCAGTAAAAACAATCGAATCTTCTCATGACGAACTGGAATTTTCCGGTTTCTCCATTCAACTTCTGACAAAGTTACAGCTTGTTTCTCTCTTGTTTGTGCTATTAGATGCTGGAAAACATATTCCAATTTATCTTTTAATGTAATAAATCTGAAGTAAAATATGTTTAAAATACTGAATATTTTATAAGATGCAATTATGCAAGAAAGAGTATAGCAAAATCTTTATGAAGCCCTAATGGCTTACTTATTCCCTTTCTATAAATGCAATGACTGCCATTTTTATGAAGGAGATTATTTATTATGGCCTGATTATAGATACAGATGTTGGCGGATTTTAGTTTAGTTATATTAATATCCTGCTTTCAAGCAACACAATGGCTATTTTTTGGGACAAACCTCATAATTTTGAATCGCACTCAGATGACGAGGAAGACATGTGAGCTGCACACCCTCTCCAAACTTCTGCACCACACCAATGGGAGGACATTTAACCCCCTACATATGATTTAACGTACAACAGGCCCAATACACAACGCATCTCCAGAGGAATCGAGTTTCGAAACTGGAACCCTCCAGATCCATGGTCTCTGATGCTTGATGGAGAATGTTTAAATAAAGACATTGCACTAATTGAGTGCACAAAGTTACCTGATTATGTGAATACCACAAATCACTATCTAAGTTGTTTATTTTAAACATGAAAATGTCAAAGCCACTGGAAATGAAAAACTTCATACTGCTAAGAATCTGTTAAATTTATCTAACAGGAGAAACTAATAAATCACTATTCATTCAGTAAAAATGGAATAACTTGAAGAAGCACCTCATTTCTAGTTAAAGGAATAAGAGTCGAAATCTATACGTAATTAAAACAAAATAGATACTAAAGATACAAATTCATGTTTTATCTAAAGAGCTGTTTTGTTTTATACAATCTTTATTTTAAAAGAAAACATGCTACTAAATGTATGAAAATATACCTTTGAGCTTCAAGATTCCTAGTTTTGTCAATATGGACTAGGATCTAATAAAATAAATTCATAAACCAAAATATAGTTCCCCTGCATTAGCAAAATTTATTAATTACAATGGAAAGCAATGCATATATCTATCATATGAGTGGGAAAAATGCTTCTTTTTACTTTCTCATATACGAAGAATACAAAGAGAAAGTATTGTAATCATCAAAAAAATTGAACTCGAGATTTTGATGAATGTCCATGTTTCAGATCTCCCCGAGTCCGAAAAACACTATTTAGACTTATGTCTGTCTGAGAACACAATAACTCCAAAATGGTTAGAGCTAGAGGGATGAGATTTGGTACATGGGCTTTACATAAAATTAGTAGCTTTCTATCAAGTTTTGAAAGAAATCTATCCATGGGAAGTCTGTCTGGCTGTTCATGTTTATATGAGCACGATAACTCAAAAATTTAAACAGCTGGATAGATAAAATTTGGTACACAGTTTTACCATCAAGAATGTTTGTATCAAATTTTCGAACAAATCCAGCCAAGGGTTGACTGTCTGTCTGCATATTCGCATGTAAACGAAGGTGATAACTCCTAAATGGAATGACTTAGATAAATAAATTATTGACATGACATTTTCTAACCCTAATTGTAGATGTGTGTCCAATTTTCGTTTCAATTGGTGGGGGAAAAAAAAAAGGTGTTCAAATTGCATATTTAGTTTCTTCACCATTCTATGACGCAAAAAAAAAAAAAGGCACAAGCAATTTGCATGATAGGGGAGACCACACCTGCTGGCTTTCACTGTAATATTCAACATTTCATTCGTAAGCAGCAGATACAGCAACACGAAAGTTCCATTTTTTAAAAAAAAGGTATAATGAAGAATTTGTTTATGGACACATAAAATTATTCTCTCTACATATAGGAAGATCTGTAAATCAATTAGAAAATGTAAATCAACTATTAAATAATAATACTAGTATTATATCATCTTAGCATTTCAAAATATTGTCTTTTTTTTTAACTTCTTAAAGGGACAAGTGAAATTTTTTAAAAGGGGGTAAAATGCAAATATATTTTCTGTAATGCTGTTATTTCAACCTTTAATTCATGAATCAATCTAGTTTTTTGATCATTTGAAAAGCAAATGCAACATAGCGGTTCTATAAAAGATGAAATGATATATGATTAAAACAGCTCTTGTAGATATATTTTTTATCTATAAATATTATACTTACATCCAAATCATTAGCAAGTAAATCTTCTCCAGCTGTTTTACCAGACAATCTCATTTTTAAGAGATCATTTATAGCACTTTCATCTCCAATGTTATAAGCACAATATCTGATATTTGGAACAAGCTCCTCTACTCTCTGCTTGTAAAGGATAACTTCTTCTTCGTTCAAAGCTTCAGACAATTTTTCATATATAGTTCTGAAATAAACAGTAAAGTATTAAAAAAAAACAAAAAAAAAAACCAACAACCTTAGGAATCCATTTACCAGTAAAAAAAAACAGTTGATGTTACAAATTCATAAAATAGTATGAATGTTAACAATGAGAGCATTCATACACGAATGAGAAAATATTAAAATAACTGTACAGGAAATACTAAAATCAATAGTTTAAGGCTTGTTTCGTAGAATTTAAAAAACGCCTTTTCCCAAGAGAAGAGGCGCTGAAGTTTACTAGGCTGTGACGTCATCTTTTTCATCAAATTTTTAGCCTTTTTGCCAAGAAGGAAATAAATGGTACTTTCTGGCACCTGAAAATAACTCACGGGTTCCCTACCCTCATAAAAAAAACCGCAAGGACAGTTCTTTCACATTACAAAAAGAGGAGAACCCCTTCGTTGCCTTAGGGTACGGCAAGAGGGTCGGGCTCTGGTTTGAGAGCAGGTCAGTCAAATTCCCGTTCTGTCAGAAAATTGTTTGAGAAAGTTTTCTCCAGCTAGTTTTTCAGTCCATCTTAGTGAGAAAAAAAACGCATATTCCTTGATGATTGCCTTTTCATTTTCCCTATCTGAAAATCCTGAACAAATAATATTTCGATAACAGTATTTTATGCTTCTATAATGACAATGTACTGAATTAAAATTTAAATCAATAATATTAGCCTTCCTTGTATAGAATTTCGTGTTATTTAAAAGCAATAACAAGCAATCTATAACCAAAAAAAAAAAAAAAAAAAAAATCAAATTCGCTTTTCTGCAATCAAACCGCTAAAACGCTTAATAATTGGCTTAAAACCAAAATAACATTCACTTGGGAGAGGGGGAGGGGGACTTAATAAAAATATATAATTGCATTCCGTACACCTCTAAAATTATTGAAGAGCTTCTCTTGATTTAATTCTCATGCCAAGGCTCCACACCTCCTAACACAACCCAAATTTCTTTTACCTTCACTATAATATTTGTAAGATACACTTATATGATCAAAAGTATCCAGACACTTTCGGATTTTCACACTTTTTAGAGCTTCTCAGGAAAGACTAGACCAACTACCCTTAAACTTCGTCCATGTAAAAAATAGACCCAATATTCAGATTCACTACTATTGATTAAACTCTGAGGAATAGATGTAACCGAATACCTTTTAACAAGTACCTACGATGAATTCATAGATGCTGGAAAACCACACTTTTGACAAGAAAAGCGAGAAACCCCTGTGAGATATGTACTTCATCATCGCTTAGCAGTCCTGCTGAATACAAGGGGAACAGATGTGTTCAATTTAGAACTAGATAAGCAGAGAAAGCATTCCTCTAGAGGTGTTTCTTTAAGCTGCCCTGGGAAAGACTATCTGCTGGCCATTAGGGAAACATATGGGGATCTGCACACAAGAATTACCCCCTGTATACTCTGAAAGTAATAGTCTCAGGAACAAGGAATGTATTGAATATTATCTTCAAATGACCGACATCCACTTTGGGGTGCACCTGCACCGAAAATAGAGATGCCTGGAGCAATCGGACCTGGTTTAGGCCTGAACAATGTTATCACTTTTTACCTTTTGCTCTGTGCAGGAATCGGAAACATGTGGACCTCCAGGTAACAAAGGGAATTGTTGGATTCTTATCCACTTATTTTTTTAACAGATCTTTGAAGGAAATTTTCAAAACCAGAAAAAAATTGCAATATATTTCTTTTTAGAAAAATTATTAATATTTGATGCCTTTTTTACATAAAAATTGGTTAAAAGAACTTTTTAAAAAGGATATAAAAAAATTTTAATGAATTTTGCAAAATCCGGCGTGGGGCCTTGTGCGGTTGCACTGTTCACACACCCCTCAGGCGGGCTCTGTATAGAATCTATGACACTGCTAACGACATCTCAATCTTTTATTTACTTTCTTATCCATAACAAAACCATGAATATATTGATTTCACATTTATTATTATTACTTATTTGTCTGCAAGAGAAACCAGATTGATAAAGATTGATTATTTGGCATGGCCACAATTCCCCATGTGCTTGCAATACACCCAGCCTTGAAGGCATTATGCATGATATGGAGACCACAGCTACCAATATTAAGCAAGTTTTTTCCAAATTCCTTAAAATAATAATCTTGTAGCATGCTATAAAACTTCCAATTCACATTGGGCCCATCCATCAATATTTGTATGGTTTTGGAAAATTTCAATTTTGCTATGGCAGATATAAACTCTTCAAATATGTCAGATGATTTGCTATGCCCCAAAAACAGAGAATTAAAATATATGGTACTAACTCTGTTCTGGTGCCAATACCGGACATGAATGTCCATTTGTTTTTCTTGTCTCATCATATTGAGACTTTCATCAAATAGCAAAACAAAATTCTTTTTGTTTAAATTTTCTTGCAAGAGATTTTCCAAATAAGGTGCGATGCCAAATGCTGCATAATATACAGTTTTTTTTTTCTCTGCACGAAAATTTTGATGCAATGGCACAATCGGGGAACATGAGATGAAACATTTTTCAATGTCCTCATTCGCTTTATAAGAGCCGTGATTTTTTACAGTCTTCACAAAATTTCAGCATCTAAGACATCGTTTTTAACTACATGAGATTCATTATTGCCAATATTTGAAGTTGAAGATACGGCACATAACGACGGTGGGTGCTATGGTTGATGTATGCTTTCTGGGGGATTTTTATCATTAAAATAACTTCTGACCACGTTCATTGAGGTTCTTATTGTTGACTGTAAATCGATGTGCTCTAGGCTCTTCGCACGACTTTTCACAACGCTTTCGCCCATAGAAGCAACACTGAAATTTTTATAACACATCGTGCAGAATGGACAGCCGACATGTTTCTTTGCAACCACATTTTGTATGCAGGCATTTCCAGCCATGCATTTACCTGCCATTATCTACACATAATTTTAAATCATAAATGAAAACAAAAACACGTGGGACGTAAAACAGAATCAAATTATGGGAATACACTTTCACCCACCACACTACAAGAGGTACCCAAGCAGAGATAAGCATGCTACGCTAAGAAAGGAGAAAAAGGTCACATGAAAGACTATTCCATTATTGAATGGGGGAGAAGGTGGTTTTAACGAACGTAAAATGGATCGTGGGGAAAATAAATTTCAATAGGAATTTTTTCGACTCTCCTTAATTTTTTGAAGAAATCATAAAATTCAGAATTTTATGAACAAATCCTAAAATTCAAGGACTTTAAACACATTTTTTTTTTGTTTTTCAAGCACTTGAAAATGAAACTTTTTTTCAAGCACATTTCAAGGCTTTTTAAAAGCGTACGAACCATGCAGTATTTCACTTCTTTGCATTTTTCTCAATTTAAGATCTTACAAAACATTTCTACAACCATAAATAGTTTTCATTTTTCATTTTAGTGATTTAAATGCAATGCTTCTTGAAATGCAAGAGTAGTAGAAACTGTAACATGTATCAATTTTTCTTTTTGTTTCTTATTCAACTTCACACTTATTTTAAAAAGAAAACGATTTTTCTTAATCTAAAGCAACATCGGAATGAGATGCTTCCTTAAGAAAGCGAAAATCAGGCTGTTCTGAACACTTTTGGTTATTGCTGCAATTATCTTAAAAATTACTTGAAGGAAATGGTTGAAATTTTGTACTGTGAGGTTTTAGGTCATGCTCCTGTTGTAACTTGTGTTCATGAATGTCGCCTGGGGGTGCTGCACGCTGTTCCAGTTATGTTCAACGCTGATGCAATGATGATGTAACTCTCTTTTTTTGGTAGGAATAGTTTCTGTTTTCTGTGTTCGTACTGTCTTGCTGTTATGTTTCATTTGTCTTGTTCCTGTGCTATAAATATTATGTTTATTTATTTATAAAATGGAGTTTTTGTTGCTGCCTACTGAGTCCCTTTCTGGCAGGTAAGCAAGTTCAATGAAACTAATTTTAGAATGAATTAGTTAGCGAATTCATGACTTACGAAGTTCGAATATTTTTGGTGCCGAAACCAGGGAACATTTCAACTGGAATTCCAGTTCTTTAAATTTTTGAATACGAATTGAATTTTAAAAAATGGATTTAGAATCCTTGAAAAAACAAAACTTGATGAGTTTCAAAACAGCTAAATCTCGAGTAGCACGACTTAAAAGATCAACTCTCCCTAGATTAGAATTAATAGAAGCGGTGATTGCTGCTAGAATTTTACGATATTTGGAAAAGAATTTTAATTTTCGGATTTCTAAAAAATATTTGTGGATTGATTCCTTAATCGCACTCCATTGGATTAAAGGAGCAGCTTTGAAACGGAAACCTTTTGTTTGAAATCTAGTCCAATACCAATCCAGGGTTTCCACTCTTATTGATGAAAAAAATTCAAGGACCATAAAATTCCATATTTTAGAACACAAAAATGCAAAGGACAAATTTAAATCAAATATTTTCAACTTTAACATTCAAATGCGTCTCACTTTCTTATTTATGACTTTTAGATGCTCAAGTGAAGAATATCAAAGGCATATGTTTTGCTCACCTTGCAGTTAGTAAACCAAAATCTACAGTGCAAAGTGAGTTCTGAGATTACAATTGAAGCACCTTTACCATTAGGTATAGTGTACTACTACTAGATGCTAATTTTACACAAACTACTACTAAGCATTACTTGCGTAGCTCACTTCACAAACACATTAGTCGAAACAAAATTCATTAAAAAACTGTTAGCCCCACAAGAACCTCTATTTTTACTTTTGATCATTGCTTGGGAATGAAGGGGGAAAAAAGCGAGAGACAGGTACAAATCAACAAACATTTACATTTAAATAAATAAACTTCAAAATACATTAAATTTACATTTTCAGTTGCTCTGTTAAAGCCTCAACTTTTCATTGATCATTTTGACTTCATTAGTCCTTTCTTTGGCTGTTTTCTTAAAACAGCTTTTTTATGTTCAATTTTAGTAATCAAACCACTTATATTAATCCTCTATGAACGTTGAAAAAGAAAAAAAGTTTTATTAATATGAACTAATATAAGTAAAAATTGATTACTATAAGCCGTAGGATTTTTTCCAAACAGGAACAAACACTTTTTGAAAATAACTGACACTCAAGAAATCTGTAGCCTAATAAATTAATTTTTAAACTTATTAGTTATCTTAATTAAATTAATACTCATTACTTAATATTTATTTCACACTTCCGTAATTTTTCTGTTGGGAAAACCTGTTGCAGAATTTTCAAAGGGGAAGGCCTCCCTTTTCCTGTGTGACTCATACTAGTAGCCCTCATGGAAACAACTCAAAATGACAGAAAAAAGATCGAAAGTTTGTTGAAAATGTGCAAGAGTCGCTCAGAAAGGTTTGCATGCCGATCTTCGGCAATATGGAACCAACCCTTCCATTTTAGAATGCATTTCTTCAAAGGGACCTCTATGAAATCAACGAAGATAGAAAAACCATTACCATTGGTCCTTAAAAAAAGAAACAAACCTTCTGCTTTGTAACAAGAGCTTTGCGTTCCCTGCGTTGCTGATTAAAAATATAAACTTTAAAAAAAATCTTAATAAAAACATCCACTGAAAAAAAAAACATTAAAAGACAAAAATATATGAAAAAGGCAAGATAACGATTTTTTCCAATGTTTATATACTAAAACACAGAATCATAATATTTCTTCATTATTAAAAAAAACATTAAACTTTTGATTCCAACCAACTTTTTTCAATACCCCTCAAAGAGAAACAAAACATCAAAAGACAAAAAAAAGAAAAATACAAGAAATAACAAATTAAAATACTGGAGACATAACTTTTCTTCTCAAGTATGTAAAAATAATAATGGCAAAAAAAGAAAATTCGCAAAAATGGGCAAAAAACGCTGGAATTTACTACTTAAAATTAAGCAAAAATCTAATTCAATTTTTTTTTTTTTAAATGTACGGTGCGAGCTCCCTCTTGCACTCAACTATCACTTTCCCAAATTTAATTGTAGTCACACTGTTTGGGAGTGCATAAAGAACAAAAACCGAACATGCATGCATACATACGGAACAAAAAACTTTTTTTATAATAGATAATTTCCGTCCAATACTTTGAAGATCCCATAATTTATGAAAATGATCCGTATTCATAACAGAAAAAAAAAGAATTCACAAAATTAACAAAAATAAAAATGCCGACATAAAATATTAATAATGTCAGGTATTGCAATAATTCACCAAAAAGATCTCCTTGAAATGGAGAAATGAATTAATTCTGGTTATAACTCCTATTTGATATTACATCATCAAAGAAGCAAACAGTATCCAGTGTGGATGCTAATTTTTTTTTTTTTTGGATAGACAGAGGAAGGAAAATTTATGATCTCACAAATTGTCTGAATCTCTTTGGCACAATGCCAAATTCCTGTGCATCTTCCACATTTGAGTACAATTAATATCTAACAACTACGTATTGTATAGCAACGGATTCTGAAATCCTCCGCGGTTTTGCACATGCAGAGTTATTTTCATCAAAATACGGGAAAGTGAAGAATGGAAGGGTAATGTTGACATTTTAATGAGCATGAACTAACAAAGAACTCCGGAAATGCGCTCATATGACTCATTGCCCGAGACCCCATTCCCGTGTAAAATCGTCCAAAAGTGGTAGTCTCCGAATCCGTCGCTGAACTATCTAATTTAACTAATAAAGGGAACGCGGTCCTGTTCAAAGACGAAATTTGGGTTCCACAGAAATTTAAATGTAAACACCGTGCTGCCTGGCATGTGCGCAGAAATGCAGATGACCTCCATTTCTGATTGTCAGTACATGACCGATTTTCATTGGTAGTCATCGATGTTTTACTTTACTTACGATAAAAGACCAGCAAATATTATCTCATCTGATAAGAATTATCAAAATTTTAAAAAAATCCAGTTTTAGAATAAATTTCCCTGCCTTTTCCGGATCTCAAGGAATCCCCGGGTCATAGCGAAACCCTACCCTTTTTTTGCCAGCCCACATCCTAGACAGAGAGGAAATATTGGTGATTGACAGCGTTACCACAGCAACACCCTTTTTTGCCACCCTCCCTCTTCCTCCAAACTAGAGAAAAGAATGGTGACTGACAGTGTTTCCATACCAACACCCTTTTTCTGGTGGCGGAATTCTCAAGACAGAGTACAATTTGAATTTTTCACGGACTTTTCAAGGACCCAACAAAAAATCAAGTACTTTTCCGAGGCTCCGAATACAGCAAATAAAATTCAAGGAGTTTTCAAGGACCGTGGGAACCCTGCAATCCTTCAAATTGGTATCATTGCAGTGGGAAAGACAATTCTAGCTTATCCTCCTCTTATCACGAGGAGCGACTGTCGAAAAGCTTATGAACACTTCAATTTGGTTTCACGGACCTAAATGGCTTCGCCAAAGTGAAGAAAACTGGCCACAGGGTTCTAAATCTGAAATTTCTCCTGGTGAATCATGTGAAAGAACTAAAGATGAAATTTCAAGTTTAATGTGTGAAGCTCATTCGAATCAAACTCCGTTACTTAATGTGACCAAGTTTAGTAGATTGAAGAAATTACTTCGTGTTACCAGTTGGGTATTTCGATTTATATTCAATGCTAGAAATAGTAATAAACGATTTGATGTAGTAAGTGCTGAAGAGCTTGAAGAAGCCAAGAAATATTGGATTAAAACAACTCAAAGAGAAGTTTATGTGGAAGAATTTTCTTATTTGAAGCAAGGAAAACCAGTTATGAAAACTGTGAAGATTTTGGAATTAAATCCATTCCTCGATGCTGATGGAATAATTCACATAGGTGGAAGACTACAAAAAGCGAAATTTGCATTCCTGCAAAAGCATCCAATTCTTATACCTGCCACACATCGCTTCGCAAGTTTGTTAATTTGGAGCTCACATAAAGTATTTCATGGTGGAGTTTCTGAAACTGACAGAAATAAGCAAAAAGTTATGGCTAATAAGAGAAAGGCAAACTGTGAAAAACCTTCTCAAAGTGTGTGTGTTGTGTAAATGATACAACTCGTCGCCTGGTGTCTAAGTTACTGCACCTTAGTTTCTGTTTTCTGTGTTCGTATTGTCTTGCTGGTATATTCCGTTCATCTCATTCCCATGCAATAAATATTATGTTTATTTATAAGATGGAGTTTTTGTTGCTGCCTACTGAGTCCCTTTCTGGCAGGTAAGAGAGTTTAACGACACTAATTTTTGAATGAATTAGTTAGCGAATTCATGACTTACGAAGTTCGAATATTGATTGGCATCAAAATTTTTTTGTGTTTCTACTCAAAAATTTTTAACTTGTAAATTTAAAAATAATAAAATATCCTCTCATTTTTTAAAAAATGCATAACTTTTGTCTTGTTTAACAAGTCCTTTAATATAAAAAAATAATTATTGTTAAAGATTCATTATATTTTGAAATGTACTGAAAAAAAACAGACATGGTAATTTAACATTAGGAATTCCAAGTTTCAATTATTCAAAACTCATCAACCGTTTACTCAAAATTACAAAATGTTATAAGTATTCGAGTTAATTTAATCTGGAGAATCTAAATATGTACTCAAAATTAGGTGCTGCCATTTGAAAAAAATTGAGTTTGTGTAAATCTAAATATGACGACCCCTTGCATGAAAAAATATTATATACAGTTAAAGAGGACACATTTCTATGACGACAGACACAGTTTTATTGTGCGATAATTAGTGTCGGAATAAAGAACAGCATTTGGATACTTTTTTGATGGGCAGATTGAAGCTAGCAACACTGGAAATAACACTAGTACCATTCTGATGTTCTTGAAAGGCTTCATAACAAAAATATTGTGCTTGAATGCAAATATTATAGTCCTATGAATATGTATGAATTATTTGTGTTTAAAAATCCAAAATCTTTTCATCATTTAAATGTTTCTTCCTTGCATATAGTGTTCATACATTTTCTCATTATACTCAAAAACAGATACTACTTTCCGTTTTATTTTTTGTTGTATCTATTTTTCTTTTAAAGTAGCATATAGATGGCAGTACATGTCTTGTTTCTATACTTCTATTACTAACAATTAAACCATAACTCATGTTTAGTTAATGCCATTGTTCTGTTTCATACGTACGAAATAATATTCTGTTACCTTGGGATCAGGGGTGTAGTGGAGCCAGAACACACTGGCTCCATTACTGCTTTTTTTTTTAATATAAGAAATAAACAAGAAAAAAAAAACCTTTATAACAGTGAGATTTTTGTCATCCAGGTTAGAGCATTCTGGCGCTACTTATTTTGAGACTACACCAACTGCTTGGGATAAATTATTAAGTATAATATGTGTGCATTTTGGCACAACCTCAGTATTATTGTCAACATACATGTTGATTATTTATGAATGCATCTACGATATTATCAAAGAGAGCGGAAAATTAATCATATTAATTTATTGATCATTAAATGAATAAATCATTCAAACTGAATCATATTAAATGATGATGATATCAACAAACTGTTAGCAGTACAAGCTACTTCATCTTGATATTTTCTCCATTACTAGGCAATATCTCTCATTTATAACATCTGCTTTATCAAGCTATTAACTGGCCTTTCAATTAATATAAACAAAACAAAAGGATTGTATAAAATTTTTAGTTAGAACAGAGGATGAGAGAGAGGAATAGACTTTCAAATATGATAAGTAAAGACTGAAATAAAGTTCTAACGTTAAGTAAAAACAATAAAATTGCATTTCACAGAAAATAAAAAGAACAATAAATTAATAAATGAAAAAGGGTGAAAATGTAAGTACTCACTGAGAAACTCTAAAAAATTCCATAGCTTTTTGCCATTCTTGAAGTTCAAAATATAGTGAACCTTTAATCCATGCAGCATAAGCCTAGAAATAGAACAGGAATTAGATGATACTAGAAATTTTTAATGTGGTTAGTTGATTGCTATCATTTGCTATGGCTATAATTGGCCAAAAATAGATGAAATATGATGGAAGTTTTTTTTTTTCTCCTAGTAAGCACTTGCTATGTTTGAAGAATTCAGATTACTAAATTTGGCAGTGAAGGTACCAGTTGGTAATTGGTTTTTGTTAAATTATTTGTAACACAACTAGTAAAATGTGCCCATGTTTTTATGTCAGAAGTAAGAGACAAAATTAGAGCAATTTATTACATGGACACTTATGTATTTGGAGGGGGAAAAAATAGATTAAACTGATGCCAATGCAAAGCACAACAACATACAAAAAGAAAGCAAGAGGTAAAAGTAGAATGATGAAGTGCAGACAATTTTGAAAAAAAATTGAGATTAAAGAGGATTGTGTGTGTGCCAATATCGATGTTACACTGGTTAAAACCCATTATAGAATTTTGATGCTTAAAAGTAAATAATAATGGCTATGATACTAGTAATAGATAAATATATTCTTTTTTTAAAATGTAACTTAATAGCACAAAATACTTTACAATGTCTCCATGATGTTGCTATGATATTCTAAATGCTGCACAGCATTGTAAAGATATCTATGTATATTGTAAAGCACCTTATGCTAATAGGGTAATATCAAGACCAACTCAAAAAGAATCTTTGATTCTTTCAGCAAAGCATTTAGTATAATATAACATTTATGAGCATTGCAGTATAATATTGCAGTATTCTATAATGAAAAAATTTAACACTAACTTAATTTGAAAATTCATAAAATCCAAATTTCTTTAACATACATAAGATAAATTGTGAAACACGACTTGCCTTACTTTAAAAGGGCAAAACAATTCAAAGATTACCTGAGCTTCTAGTTTTGTTCTTGCATCACATTTCGTACTTTCACACAATGTTTCCAACTCATTGGCTATTTTAGAAGCTTTGCGCAATCTTGCAACTAAATGGAATCTCTTACGAGGTTCAGTATTAGCCTCTTGCTTCAGTTGCATAGCATATCCCCAAGCTCTTTCAGCCATCATTAAAGGAATATACAGAAACCTGAAAAAATGGAAAATAACAATGAATGATGGACCAAATATGATAAAATAAAAGATATATCTTTTTCTCTTTTCACAGAATTTTGCAAGTAGCATCTGTAAGACAAAGTTTTTACATGGAAATACAAATTAAACAGTTTTCAATGCATTAACTTTTTAAAAAGTCTTCCTCAAATAAGAAGCAATTTTTAGTTGTATTTATTAATATCTTTTTAATTTTATAAAGTAGTAATTCATCACTTCAAGAAGTTTCCCATCCTAGGATTAAATTAAAGCCCAGTACACTGAAGGGACAAAAAAAATGTAGTAATCAGATATTTGTTGTAGACTGCATTGCCATTAAATTCACACTATCATCAAATAAAGATGTTAAAAAAACCTACAGATTGTGTAAAAGCATTTAAATGAAGAATAGTATGCTTAGTATCTACAGTAAAACAACAGTATCCATTGATATTGTTCAAAATTTAATCTTTTAAATGCATAATACCTTTCGATGCATTTTATCATATGAAATATAATAGTTTTGTTAAAAAAGTTTCTATATGAACAAGAAAAATGTTATTAATTTTTAATAAGATTTTAAGTTGAATGATAACATTTTAAATGTAAACAAACGTATATGGGTACATAGATAATCAGATTAGCATCCCATTTAGATTCTAAACAAGAGCTATGGAATGGATTTTATAATTTTGAACTGCAATGCGATGTCAAGAATGATACACAAGCCAACATGTCCCTCTCCAAATGTTCATTTCATACCAGCTCCGTCTTGCTTTTAAGCCTTAACCAGTATTAACCTTCAAACCCGGTTCAGTAAGCTAGGTCAGAAGTGGTGTAGTAAGGGAAAGTGGGGCCCCAAAGCAAAATAGCATCTTTTTTGCCCCCCCCCCCAATCATCACCTGTGGCTTAGCAAGGGTAAATTGCACCCATGGAATGCTATTATTTTTTCACCCATTCGTCATATTTAAATTTAAAAAGTGGAATAGATGCATTAATGTTTTGCCTCCATAGTATTCCTCAAGAGTGGCACCCTGGGGCATCTTTAACCTCTTTGCCCCCCACCCCCTGTCATTAAGCCTCTGTAGGTCAAGGTGGGTTTTGATATCATACCAGCAAATGGAAGTTTAACCCACGACATATTTAACGTGCACCAAGCCTCCAAATAACAGTGGTTCTTTGATAGAATTGGTTTGAAACCTGCAACCTTTCAGTAACAAAGTAAAGACAGTTATTCTCAACTTCCAGTAAAATTTTGGGTAAATTTCTCATTGTTTCAGGGGGGGAAACAGGTTTTTCAGCAAAACAATACACATCTGTCATTGCAAAATGGTTTATATGTTTGGCTAGCATGGGTGATTTACACAGGAGTTCCATATTGGATAGCACTAACCCAACACTTCTGGCCCTTGCATCAAGGTCACAGGTAGATCTTAGAATAGCCAAAATATTACAAATGCCTTTTGTTCTTTAAATTTAGTTGAAGAATTTCCAACACTTTTATAAACATCTCCATCACATAAATAATGAAGAAGTAAAAATGTGAGAGATGGGAATAGAAATAAGATTTCTTGATTATTTATTTATTTCGGAATCTTGAGATATCTGGTTTAACCACTTCCCAGTTTTGCCCGAACGGCGCTCGGGCGCTTGGAAGTGGGACTTTCCTGTTTTGCCCGAACGCCGCTCGGGCGACGTATTTTTCTGCTCTAATCCTCTGATTCTCCCGATCTTTTTGCTTGATTAGTTTGCAATGCTTCTAACAGATGGCTCTAGTAATCCAGTAAAGATCTGATTGCAAATCTGGTTTCTAGTTTATTTTTTACTGTTTTTCTTTTACGCGGGAAAGTTGCGAATTTTGTTTTCAATCAATCTGTTTATCGTACAGCTTGCTGCAAATTCTGTTTCTTTTGACGCTGAAATAAAGAAGAATGAGTGATAATGAACAGCTCATAACAGATGATAACTCTTATAGTGGATCAGACAGTGAATCTGAAAGTTCTCTAAATGATTCTGGAAGTTATGAAAGTTCTTTTTCGGACTGTTCTAGTGATGAGGAAACGGAAAGTTCGGATGACCTAACTCAAGTTCGAAACTTTTGTGAACTAGATATTACTAATCCTCCTTCATCTCCACCGCGATTTCCTTTCACAGCAAATCCAGCTGTTCATTTGAATATTGATCTAAGTAATGGAACTCTACAATTTCTTGATATTTTCTTTGATGATAATCTTCTTGAAATTATAGTTTCTGAAACCAATAAATATGCAGATCGGACCATTCGGAATAGTAATCTGCGAAGGAAAAGCAGAGCAAAAAAATGGGAACCAACAACGAAGAACGAAATTCAAGTGTTTCTTGCTTTGAATATTTTGCAAGGAATTGTGAAAAAGCCGGATGTTGAGCAATACTGGAGTAAGAGACATTCAACATCAACTCCATTTTTTACAAAAATTATGTCTTATCGACGCTTTCATCTTATTCACCGGTATTTACATTTTTCTGATGATACCAAATTTGATGCTAAAACACATGAGTGTCCAAAACTGCAGAAATTGTGGCCGATCATCAAGCATTTGAATACTCGTTACAGAGAAACTATCACACCTGAAAGAGATGTTACAATCGATGAGAGTTTGATGCTGTACAAGGGAAGATTACACTGGAAACAGTATATACCTCTAAAGAGATCACGATTCGGCATAAAAAGTTTTATTTTATGTGAATCGAAGTCAGGTTATGTGTATCAACTTATTATATACACTGGGAAAGATACACTTTTTGATGATAATTACCAGCATTTGTGCAAGTCCTCTCAAGTAGTGATGACTCTTATGCAGCCACTATTGAATAAAGGATACTGCCTAACGACAGATAACTATTACACATCACCAGAACTTGCAGATATCCTTATCAACCGTCGAACAGATATATATGGAACCCTCAAACTTACCAGAAAAGACGTCCCAAAAGAATTACAGAAGAAAAAATTAAAATTAGGCGAAATCTGTGCATACCAAAGAGGAAAAGTCTGTCTAATCAAATGGATGGATAAGAAAGCTGTATCTCTATTATCCACAATACACAACCCTATAATGATTGAAGTGCCATCTTACAAGAATGAAGTCAGAAAGAAACCAAAGGTAGTGATGGAATATAATAATACCATGGGAGGTGTAGAAAGAATGGATCAGCATCTCACCAATTATCCAGTCACAAAGAAAAGAGGAAAGAAATATTACAAAAAAATATTCTTCCACCTTTTAGATGTATCGCTGTGGAATGCATTTGTTTTATACCAGAAGCATGGAGGAAAATACTCGCATTTGAATTTCAGACTTGATATAATAGATCGCCTGATTGAAAGACACGGGACTGTAAATGAAAAAAAAGGACGACCAGGAATTTTGCCCAATCCCTTACGATTGACTGAAAGACATTTTTTAGAAGTGATTGGTCCCAGCGACAAAAAATTGAGACCGACAAGGCAGTGCTTTGTGTGTTGCTCTAAAAGAAACGATTTCGGAAAAAGAGTGAGAAAAGAAACTAGATATTTTTGTCCCGACTGTGATGTTGGTCTATGCTTGTCACCGTGTTTTAAAATTTATCATACAAAAGCTGAATTTTAAAAGATATTAGATGTAAGTATAATGATGAATTCTCTTTTTTTAACATCCATTTTTGTAAAGTGTTTTTCCCAGTTTGCTTAATTCACCGGAAAAAAGCCAACTTTAAGTAAAAATGCAATTTTTTCATTGTAAATAAAAATTATAATAATTTCATAAATTCAACACGTATAATAGTTTTGACTGTTGATTTGAGTTTATAAAATCGATTTTAAAATAAAATTGATTTTTAAAAATATGCTTGTTTTTTGACACAATATGTCAGAAAAAAGAGAGGTTAAGAAAGCATTGCAAAGCAGAATTAAATCAGAAAAGTAATATCAAAACTGTACAAAAATGCAAGTTAACAGAATCTTCTAAATTTAAAAAAAATTATTACCTGACATCAGTAAGAGTTTCTTCAGTCAATTTTTTACCTTGAAATCTGTGCTTAGATGCTTGAATGAAATGCAGAGATTTTCTGATGCGCCTAAGTTTACGACTACAGTAACTCCTGTAAAATGTTTTAGTTTATAAGGATTCTACACTTTTTTGAAATTGGGATTATTTTGTTTTACTCGATAAAAGCTATCGTAAAATACTAACCTATATCTCTGATAATCTCCATGTCTCAAGCCATGTTGTTGCTGTGCTTCCTTGATAATATGCAATACTCAAAAAAGTTAAGTAAAAATTGAAACAAATTAATGTACAGCTTTATTTAAGCAATACTGTATATTAAAAAGCATTTTTACTGCATTTGGTAATCAAATATACCTTCTTTTACAATAAAAATCTAATATGGTTAAATTATTAAAAGTTTTTTATATTCTCAAATATTACATTTAAAAATTGAAACGGATTTTTCAAAAAGGAATTACAAGCAAAATATGTTTAAATTCCTAGGGGCAGAGACAACTTTTTTCCGTTTCCCAAATTCATTTCAAAAACAGATAGTTCATATTTATATGTATATTTTTTTACACAAAAATAGATAAAGTATTCTTAAGATTTCAGTGATATAATTAAATACAAAAAAGACCAGTTCATCCACTTTAAAAGCTAACTTTTCTAACCTGAAAGCTAAAAGATAAAAATAATTGGGTGCTCGGAAAATTAAGAAATAAAAATACCCTGTTACTTGTAAATAAAAGGTAATGAGGTAGAAAAAGAATCGGTCTAAAAAAATGAGTTAAACCTGAGAAGAAAAAAAAATGAAGGCAGGGAGACACTCCCAATACAATTTAATTTTCAAACACTGTTACAAAACTCAACATTATGATGTACAATAAGAAATGTTTCTTTCAAATTCTTCAAACTATTTAAATAGTATTCAATGTTTAGGTAATTTCTCGTATTGTACATAAAATAAATCAGTATTGATCGTACAAGAGCTAGGGTTGATTTCAAATCCACTTTAAAAATGGTTTCCAAATAGCCAATTAAATTAGGAAGACTTTAATAGTTAAATAAGATTTGGAGATTACTATGTAAAATTGCTACTTAATGACTATTTTTAAAGCTACAAAATTACAGTGCCTCTACTTGAAATTCTTATTTTACTGGATGGCTTAGTGCCAGGGCTGGGGTTTTCGTGTGCATTATTTGAAACTTTTAACTGAATTTTGACAAACTACAAGTTATTTGTAAGGTATCAGAAATGCACAATATTCAATAATGTGTAGTGAATATTAACTTACACTCCACCTTTAATAATTGGTGAAACATTGGTATTAAACATGGAGGTAATTAATAATTTGATCATGATTTTTATATAATTTGAAAAAAACTAGATTAAACTCGTGCCTTGATGAAATGGCAGTTAATAAAATAAATATTCAAAGTTCATAGTTTTTCATTTTCATTAATAAATCACATTTTTTACATATTTCACACACACACACAAATAAATCATATTTTTTAATAAACGCATCTAAAAATGCACTTAAACTGCTTTAAAATTCAACATAACTAACCCACATGCAACTCTTTATTCTGTATAAAACTTTCTCTGCTATCCATCAAACATATCTCTTAATCCACTCACAACAAATTAAAATTTTACCTACAATAATCACTGTAAAACGAAAACAAAAGACAGAAAGCAATTTTGAAAATTTCTTTATAGATTATAGCAATGCATGCAGTTTCGTTATATTTTAAGCATTCAGTTGTAAAATCCAAAAAAAAAAAAACCGTAAAAATAAGGATACTTTCTAACGTGAATGTTTTTTGATGAACTGTAACATCTGGTTGTTGATTGTTGTTTCCATCTTCAGTTTGGGGTTCAATATCATCTGTTGTCATGATGAAAGAGTAAATTCACAGATTTGATATTTCCTCTCCAAAATGTTGAAATTTAAAATCTGAAAATATAATTTTCAAAAGCAACTGTAAGGTTTTGATTACGTGGTCTGCTTCTTCAGGAATCCAAAGAGTAGAGCAAAACGAGATGAGACCGAAACTAATCCAGGTCCATGATCTGGAAAGAGAAACTCGGAATAATACTTTATATAAAAAGTGCATGGAAAAAGTAACTAATAAACAGGATTAATAAATAAAGACTTGATTTTTTATAAATATATTTCACTTCAAATACCTAAGAAAAAAGTCTTAGAATCAACTAAAAATTTTTTTTCTATAAATATACGAGGTTCAATTGATAAAAACAGGTATACAAAACTAAAAATAATAAAATCCGCTTAAAACAAACCGACATTTCATTTCTATTTTAATTCTGAAATAATAATTCGATTTATTTTTTTCGAATCTCTCGTTTTGGGTTTTGGCCATTTGGCAACGGCCTTAGAAATTCATTATTTCCCACCACCTTCAATACTAAGCGTGAACTACGTAAGTAGGAAATATAAATCCTTTTTGATCTTTAAAAATATTTATTTTATATTTCCAATTTATTTATATTGTCTTCATAAAATGGAATAGTAATAAGTTCTGTCATAAATTTTTTTTTCTTGAAGTATTTTAAGTTTTTATAGTATAATTTGTGCACGTTAACCATTCTTTTGTGAAAGGTATCAATTGCCTCAAAGAACTAATATTTGCAGCATTTCTTAGTGAAATGTATATAAACAAAGCAAAGTGGAGACCTAATTCAATTCTGAAGCCCTACCGTTAAGATTTACTGTGACATTAGAGAATGATTGAATGATGTTTTCACCGGCAGTGAGTAATAGAACTATTTTTGAGTACTAGAATTATTCAATTCACTTACGTGTGAGATTTTGAATTCTAAGATAATTAATTCGATTGTATTGTGCTGTTTAAGGACATGTTAATATTTTGCGATCTCAACGAAAAATATGGCTGTGAATTTCAGTAAAACACTTACTCGGTTACCTTCAATAATAGAGGTATATCTAGTAGGTAAAAATTGTAAAACATTCAGTGTTATTTGCTCTCTTTATAAATGACACTATGAGCTATTGATAAGTAAATAAAACATTCCATACTTCTCATTAGGAATTTGAAATTTATTAATAAACATTCGTTTCTTAAGGCCTAATAAAAGTATTAAATGTTTTTTACTGTATTAAATTCTTTACACTTACATACGTTAGGTGCAATAGAAAAATAAATTATTTTACAAACACGGGCATTTTCACCGAAAGTTTTTATTTAACCTTGGGGTACAGCTGAGTTTGCTGTAGGTATAATTACAAGTAGAATCGAGTTCAATTTTTGTACTTTTAATTGATTTGATCAGGTACTAGCTAATAAGGTTCAATTTAATACTGAAATTTAAATCAATGTTTGTGCTTGAAAAGTATCAATAAAAACTAGCCATTCATTTTTTAAAAAGATGAAATCTTTTGCCTCTATTCTGTAATCTGTTGCACTGAAGGAGAAAAGTGAGTCTCAAAAGTAATAATTTCTTATTTTAAATGTATTAATTCAGATCCATACATATCTGCTGTTTTGGGTTGTTTTTATTGAATGCTATTGAAACTGGAGCTCTAAGGAGTAAAAATCTCATTTTGTAACTGGAATGGTAATTAAGCTGAAAATCAGTGCTTTAATCAATTTTAGGTAATTTTTTTGAACTGACAGTCCTTGTATGATTATCATCTGTAAACCTGAAATTAAGATCATATTTAAATACAGTTTATTTCTAGCATTTTTAATTAGGAGTTCCTGTGATGCATTGAAATGTAGAAATTTATTCGTTAACTCTAAATATTTTTGAAGTTTAATTCAGGTTAAAAATTTTATTTTGCAGAATGGCGGACGCTGCTCCTGCCGGTGGACGTGGAGGTTTCCGAGGAGGATTTGGTGGTGGCGGCAGAGGAGGCCGGGGTCGTGGACGTGGCAGAGGTCGCGGCAGGGGCCGTGGACGTGGCAAGGAAGAGAAGGAATGGGTTCCTGTGACAAAACTGGGGAGACTTGTGAAAGATGGTAAAATCAAGTCATTAGAAGAGATTTACTTGTTCTCCCTTCCTATTAAGGTATTTTCTGATTTATACTATTTATAAAGTTTTAAAGCTTGAAATCTTATTTTCTGATATGGTGGAGCCTGTCACCAATATGACTGCTTATGTTTGAATTAGCAGTCGTCCTGCTTTGCATTGATAGTTAGGCATCTCTTTGTGGTGTGGCAATACCTAAAAATAGATTTGAACTAATATTTTTTGCTTTAGTTTGTAATAATGAGTTATTTGCTTGTCGTGCGAGTTGCACTATCCCTTTTTCTTTCATACTTTTTGGCTTGGTTTCATTATTTCTAATAGGATCTTCTCTATCTTTTTGTGGTTACTTATCAAATGCCAGACAACAAACCTTGTTTTTAATAATTATTTATTTTACTTTATCACCTCTAGGTTTATTGTGAATGCATGTGCATGCTTTTAGAACAGAGTTGTGTAGGATGTATAAAACATAAATGATCAGAATACAGTTTAATTTTTAAACTCTTTTGTTGGATGATAAAGTGACTATTCTCAGTTGCTAGGTTCTTAAATAAATTGAATTAACCGATGATGAGAAATTCATGAAATGATTATTCTATGATTTCTTGGTCACCAGAGCTGAGGTTAAAAAAAATTATATTTTCTCATTTTTTACTCATTATGTTCTTTAAGCTAGCAGATGCATGCATTAAGTTTTAATTTATGTTCTGCTTCTTTCTCTTTATAACTATTTGATGCAGAAGTTTTTTTTATTTCTTTTGTTATGGCTATCGTCATAATTGTAGGTTTTTTCTTTCCACTTGTTAAAATTAGTGTTGGCTTATCTAGTTTATTTCAAGGTACAGTAAATTTTCAGTTATCCGGCACTCAAGTATCTGGAAAGCTCATCTAACCGGAAAATTAGTTTTTCTTAAAAATTTTACATCTGCGCACCAAAATTTAGCATGCGCGCATTGTCCATTCACGTGGACAATTTATTTTTGGAATGCAACGTCCGCTCTAAAAAAGCAATATACTAGTACTGTGATGTACACAGACTTGTTTTATGGGTTCAGAAGCAAAAGTGAGAACCAAAAAATAAATAAATAAAAGGTATTCGCCGAAAAACGAGACCTACAAACGAAATGGACACACACACACACACACAAAAAAAAAAAAAAAAAAAGGTAAAGGGAGAGAATCGGTTTTAAAAAAAACTCATGGGGGCGTTACTCCAGATTTGTAAGTCTCTTTCTTTTCCTTTATTTATTTACTTTCCGAATACCGGCAAGTGTTGATTACGTAATATCGCGTGTGGGAGAATTGGAGGCGTCCATAATGCGCAATAACCCTTGCAATTTTTTTAAAAGATAATTAGTTTTGATATTCAATCTGGGATTTGTTTCTGATCACTTAAAAGTTTTATTATGCTTGCTGAGAAGAATATTTTTCAGTTTCGTCGGCTATTTTTATATTTCTACAATCTATATATTTATGGTAAAAGTTCGGCTACAGATCATACTTTTTAAAAAAAATTTATCAATGTTAAATTAAAATCTTCATAATATGTTTTGTCGGTACACTGTCATGGAAGATACAGAGGTATTCTTAAAAATTATATTTAATGCACATTTCAAAATGACAAAAACAAATTATTTGGCCTATATATAAAAAAAAAAGTATAATCCCCCCCATTTTTCCCATCACACTCAACTATCCAGACTTCAGCTATCCAATAATCCGCGTTTCCTGAGTATGCCGGTTAGTTAAGCTTTTACTGTACTGTTAAAATTTTATATTTGATTTTATCAAATAGATAAGTTATGTAATTTAGAATTTCCATCTGTTCGTTTTCTTGATTTGTATCTATGCCTAAGGAATGAATTTATATTGTATGTTGACTGTAATATGAATAGAAGATATACAGGGTGTCCTTAAAAGGTTGAACGAGCATTTATTTCCTTAAGTATTGATTTTAGTCATATACTTCCAATTACAAAGTTTCATCAATAAGTTAGGAATTTGTGTGAAAACACTTTGGCTTCTGTGGAAGTTGGAAATAAAAAATTAAGAAAATTAAAGTTTTTATATGTGCTCCATAGAGCAAAAGTGTCAATGAATGAAATGTTCCTCTTGCACTCATCTATGCATAAACTAAGTTTTACAACTCTGTCTGCAAAACTTAGAGATATGTTAATTTTTAAATTTCAAGGGAGCTGCTCACAAATTTATCTGGAGATGTTTTTACAGAAATGTAAATTTATTCAATATAGAAAAACAGCGACATGCAAATATTTGTCAAGTAGTATATTGGCCAATCATCACGGATTGAAAATGAATTGCCAATGACACATACTGTTACTCAGTTTCATTTACATCTATCAACTTGATAAAGAATGGAAGGACAACTTGAGAAAATAAAACCGAAAAATAGCCTAATACTGAACCAGCATACTGAATTATTTGCTTTTAGTTTTGTGCCTGTTAAGAAGCCTTACCTAAAAGTAGTGGTGACTCGTCCTTTAGGTCTGCAGAGTTGCAGAACTCGCTAAAATTATTTTAAAAATTTGTATTTTTGTTTTTTATTCTTTTTTGCTTACTTCTGCACTCTGGGAGTTTGATTATTAACAAGAAAAGAAGATAGAAAATGAATAAAAAGTAAGATACACAGGATGGGTTGAACACGATATAGTTTTGGGAAGCGTTAAATTCGATTTGGGTACAACTAAGTGACATAATGGACGAATGCAAATAGCTATTCTTCCTGTCTTTAGAACTGGATTTTTGGATGCTCCTGGTTTGAGCTAAAAACCTTTTTTTTTTTTCCCCTTCCCATCGGCTGTTTTTGGGGTTTCGGATTCGCTTTCATGTTGCGGGAACTTGGCTGGTTTCTACATATTCGATTTCTCTTATTAAAAGGGACTGTAATTATCTAAAATACAATTCAGATGAATCCAGCTACAAGTTTGAACTATTTGAAGGTAAAACTATTTTTGAGAAATGATAAAAGTTAAGTTTAAGGTACAGAGCAATTCCTCTTTGTCGCCAACTTTTTGTCACCAAAGGCAAGATGGTTTGGCGATATGAGGACATTTGTTTTGGGTGACCAGTGAACATTTTATAGTTTCAGCAGCATCTTGGCTACTCTTTCAGCAAGGCCAGAAACTAGTAGCTTTGCTTCTTCATTGAATGTTAGGAATCTACCTTTTTAAAAAAAATTCCCAAATGAGTTCTTAACGAAATATTATGCAAATTCTATTAAATCGTCTAATAAAATTTAAATTAGCGCATAGCTGACCAATCAAGACGAAGCATAGAACTCGGAATTTAATTATGTTCGTGCTAGACACTAATTTGAATGTCATTGCGCAACCAAAACAAATATAAACAGGCTACATTCCTTAAACTTAACTTTAACCTGAAAAATTTATTCTAGTAATATTTGTATAGTACTGCATGTTTCTGAGCAGATGAGCTGTCATTGGTGATATATCACTGAATATTTTTGGAGTTTCCTAAGATGAACTATTTTTGTAAATACTTCAATTAATGTATTATTTGACTAGTTTTTAGATTTACTAAGAGTTAACGAATGCATTATTTCCTGATTCCACAGTTTAAATTTTTTTAAATATGTATATTATCCCTAAAATGTACATCAAAAGACTGGATCGAACAGCAGCGAGAGGTATGAAAAAGTGGTCCAAGTCAACAACTTTATCTTCTTATATCTGCAATTTTGCTTGTAGAAGTGTGCAACTTTGTATGTGAATAGATGAATGTAAATGAAACATTTTTGTTCTATGGAGGCCGTATAAAAAATTTAATTTTTGTAACTTTATTTTGTTATAATCAAAGTATTTTGGTACAAATTCATACTTTGTATGATGAAACTTTGTAATTGGAAGTAATGTCTAAAATCAATATTTAAGGAAATAAATGCTTGTTCAACCTTTTTGGGACACCCTGTATATATATATTTCATAAAATGAATGTTTCCATTTTTTTAGTGTAATTCATTCTTTTATCAATTTTGTTTTTTGTATTATATTCTTAATGTTCTGATATTATGATAGTAATCAAAATGATAATCCTCTATTTACCTTCTTCATTGATTTATACTAATATTGCATTTTTTGAAAATTGAACAGTGATGCATAAATCTATCCGACAGTTTCATGATCTCATTTGTCACCACATCTGAGGTTAATTTAACATTCCTAAGCAAGTCATTTAACAAATTTTTAGTTTGATATTCTGTCTTATTAAACTTTTGATTAAAATTTATCTTTTAAAATTCAAGGTGAATGTTCACCTAGTATATTTTCATAGTTTAAATTCAACATTTATTAGGGTTGCTTGAAAAATTTTGAATTAAGATGAGTAATAAATCTTGACTAATATTTTTCAATTTACCTTGTCTCATCTTAGGAATGTGAAATCATCGATTTCTTCCTTGGAAGTAATTTGAAAGACGATGTCATGAAAATCATGCCTGTCCAAAAACAGACTAGAGCTGGTCAACGCACAAGATTTAAGGCTATTGTAGCCATGGGAGACCACAATGGTCATGTTGGTCTGGGTGTTAAGTGCTCCAAAGAAGTAGCTACTGCTATTAGGGGAGCCATCATGCTGGCAAAACTGACCATTATTCCAGTCCGAAGAGGTTATTGGGGAAATAAAATTGGTTCACCCCATACAGTACCTTGCAAGGTAAAACTAGTTGCGTATTACCATTATTGCATAAATTATTTGAAGTTGGTATAAAGCTTATAATTTTTAAGTTTGGTTGGAAAGTAAATTTGATTTTGCCATGTTTAAAATATTCATGTCATAAGCAAGCCTACTGATAATTTTTAGGCATGTTATCATCATTAATAACTGCAACATTTTTAAATGAGGTTTTGATACATGTATGCTTGAAATGTTTTCTGGTACAGTTGTGTTGTCCTGGGGTTTTGTAGCCTGTATGGCAATTTTGCATTGCCAACATCTTTTCTTGGCGTTAACATCACTTGGTGATCATACTGGGAAATAGATTTCAATGATAGAAATAAATCAATGCTCTATCCATTTGTATCTAATCTGAAAAGTGTAATTATAAATCCGACTGGAGTGAATTTGGGAGTTTTGCAGCGTTTTCACTATTTTACTTGTGCTATTTTGGTTAAAAATGTTGAAAATTCAATGTTTTTGTTATTGACCAATGGAGTTTTGCAGAACATTGATGAAAACATTTTCTTCACATGTCTTGAAAGGCTCCTAAACTAAATTTTAAGGCAAAATAGAAAATTAATACCATTTGGTATTAATTACTTTGCTTTATGAACACTTATTTTATATTCCTATAAATTATTATTATTATTTATTTATTTATTTATTTTTTTTTGAATTTCTGACATTAAAATTCAACGTTTTTGTTATTTGCCAATGGAGTTTTGCAGAACATTGATAAAAAATATTTTCTTCACATGTCTTGAAAGGCTCCTAAACTAAATTTTAAGGTAAAATAGAAAATTAATACCATTTGGTATTAGTTACTTTGCTTTATGAACACTTATTTTATATTCCTATAAATTATTATTCTGTTTTTGAATTCCTGACATTAAAATTCAATGTTTTTGTTATTTGCCAATGGAGTTTTGCAGAACATTGATGAAAATATTTTCTTCACATGTCTTGAAAGGCTCCAAAACTAAATTTTAAGGCAAAATAGAAAATTAATACCATTTGGTATTGATTACTTTGCTTCATGAACACTAATTTTATATTCCTATAAATTATTCTGTTTTTGAGTAGTTTTCTATAGTAGTACTGTCCTACTGCCAAGAGAAAGACACTAAACATCCTGGTGGCGGTCGTTATGGAAACAGGATATCCCACTGCATTTTGAAGGTGAAGAAAAGGGCTTCATTTTGTTTGGCATAGATAGAACTGGCGGAAGTCTCATTTCGCTTTGTACTTTGGTTGAAAATGAATTCTCGCCTAATTAAGAGTGCTTAATTTGCCAAATATTGAGGTTGATTTTATACTCGCTTTTCTCCTTTCTTCGACTCGTCTACGTGAGGTAACCCTGTTCAGGGTTTTTCTTCTGGCAGTAGGACAATAGGCCTGACTTAACTGTTATTAGTGAAATTGACTTGTCCAAATTAGAACATGGGTACCATGATGAAATTTTTCGTCTCTGAATTAGAAATGTTGAAATCTATTCTGAGTCACAAATCCATGTTATCAAAATTTTGTATACTTGTTAGTTAAATGTTTGTTTCACAGCAATTTCTGCAATTGTAATTGCCATCAAATTTGAATTGAATGTCTTTTAATCCTGAGTATGTTAAATTTTGAGTTATAAATATGAACAACTAAGAAGTTATATAGTCATATTTTTTTAGTTTGATTTAGTGCATTTAATTTCAAAGTCTTACATTTTAAATACTTGCCTGTAGCCATAATATTATGTGATTTTAATTTGAGCTTTGCATTTAATGTTGCTCTATTATTTCAGGTTACTGGAAAATGTGGCAGTGTTGTCATGAGACTTATACCTGCTCCCAGAGGTACTGGCATTGTATCTGCACCAGTCCCTAAAAAACTGTTGACTATGGCAGGTATTGAAGATTGTTATACCTCTGCTAGGGGATCAACAGCAACGCTAGGAAACTTTGGTAATTTTATTAAAACTTCTTTTATTGCTTTTATAACTTGAGCATTTGTATCGAAAATCATAGATATATTTGAACAGAATTTAGTTATAATCACTAATAGTTAGTACTGGACAAAACTTCAGGATGCAAGTGAAAGTTGCTAAATTCTATTAAGGTTTTCTTATATTGCTAATAGGGATGTAACGGATAGTGATTTGGTTGAAAAGCAGAATACCGAATATCTACTTTTTAAAAACGTATAACTTTTGATGGTAAAATAAAATATTCCTAAAATTTTAAATGAAAAAAAAAAAATTAAGATTCATAAAATGATCTTTTTATTTTTTGTATTATTTTAAACATCAGCTCCATCCAAGTCCATCAATTCATCAATAAGTCCATTTAGATATGTGAAAGACAATGGCTTTCACAAATCTAAATAAATTATAACAGTATAATTTTATCTATAGATACATTAGATTATATTTTAAGATTTTTATTTTTGTAGAAAATTTATTAAAACCTAAGAATTAAAAACTTGCTTGTCTTGCTTTCACTTAACTATAACAAATTTCTTTTCTTCAAGTCGGAATCTCCTTTAAAACATATTCTTACTACCCAGTAAAACATTTCTCCTTTTCTTTAAAAGTTACTTAACCTGATAATCCTCACTCTCCCTCTTAAAATTGAATAAATGTTAGATATTTTTATAGTAAGTGTACTGAAATGTAATTCTGCAATATTCTTTGTTAAATATATATTTCAAAGAATTGTTGTCCTGAATTTATTTGGCAAAAGGGCCAAAAATTATTGCTCTTCAATCATAATTGCAGGTAATATGATAAATGACGTGAAGTTAATTAAATATATTTATGTACTATGTAGCTTAAAACTGAGCAGATATTAGGAAATTTTTGGATAAAAAAGATGCACTCAAATATAATTTTCAAATTTTCTTTGTTTTATTATTTAATAGCATATTTTGAAAAAATATCTTGGAAATATTCAGCCGAATATTGCTAATGCTTGTATTGTCAACTAAAATTGTCATTAAGTAAAATATTTATTTAGCCTTTTTGTTAGATTATACCCCAGTGGCAGAATCACCGCGACGCTGCGTCGTAGATTTTGGACACTGTCTGCAGATTATTTTGTAATAAAGTTTATTATGTGCTCATAAAATAAATCCCATCATGAAAAATATAAAAGTTATTAATCACGCTTTCAAAAGAATTCTACAATTATAAAATGCACATTGCAAAAATAATTGCCCCTCTTTCTTTCCTGTGCTGAATGGGCTTCCCTAGCAGACCTAGTGGCTGCGATTTGACCTTGAAGTACGCTAAGTGCATCATATCTGTATTGGTCACGCCCGATGTTTTCTACGCGTTTCATTCCCATACGTTTCTGGAAATAACATGTGATTTTTACTTCGAGATATGTAGATAAAATTCGTTGCTTTGATTGCGATGCTGCATTATTACAAAAAAATCTTAAAGCAGCATTATTTACGCAGCATGAAAATAAACCTCCGAATTTTTTACCGATCTCTACGGTTGCAATTTGTCGTAGAGAAATTTTTATTTTTAACCAAGAGCCAGATTTAATAGGTATATACTAATCATTAACTTTATGCGTTGTGCTTTAGCAATTACCCAATGTACATCTAGGTGATTGATGCCTTATGAATGCTGAGTCAACATAACAAGATAAACCTTTAGCTGCAAATATTGAACATTTGTTTAAAAACAAGATAAATTTAAAACTCTTAAGGAATCAATCCTCTTACACTAAACAACATGGTGTAGGACCAATAATTGCATATTTCATTAAGTTTTTTGTGAAATATAATTGTCAGCTCAATAAAAATTCATTCATTATAAAATATTGAAACACAATCAAAGATATGCTTGTGAAGCTAATTTTATTAAAAATTTGGAGTATTATGGAAGAAAGAGAGACCCAACCTCCATTGCAGACTGTTGAAAAGTATTCTGCCACTGGGGATTATACCTTCAATTGCTCAAGTGTCTTCTATCAAGTTTCGTATGTTGCTGCTCATTACAATTCAACCTTTTCCTCCCTTAGCTAAAGCAACTTACTTGGCTATTCAGAAGACCTATAGCTACCTGACACCTGATTTGTGGAAAGAACAAGCCCTTGTCAAGTCTCCTTATCAAGAATATTCTGATTACCTGATGATGACTCACAGGACTCTAGGGGCATCTGCACGTCAAGAACATGTTGTGGCTTGATGTTTTTATAAATAAAAACTGAACTGAAAATAGTGTCTTGTCTTTAGTTAATCATGCTTTCAAGTTCATTTAAAATTAATATCGCAAAATATATAAATTACTTTGAACTGCATACTAATATAGATTTAAATATTAGTTGGGGAAATATTAAGTGATATACTAATTAGTATTATCCTATTAATAAGTTCAAGGCTGTGTTATTAAAGAAGCAAATGAAACAAGAAAAATGCTTCTGGTGATTTAAAAAAAGCTATCGTTTAAATTATTTCTTACAAACATTTTATTTCTGGGTGATCTCGTGTTGAAAATATAAATTTAGTTATAAATAGGTATAATATAGATATTTTTAACCTGTGTGGCTTTCATGTCTTTGATTACACAGAAATGGAGTGTGGAATAACTGGTACATGTCTGAATCTGATTTAAAATTGGACTGCTTTGTCAGTAAAGCTTATTCAGTTCCAATTTATTGATTTAACAAATTAAGTATAACAATATTTTGTTTGGAATTACTGCTCAACAAATGTATTTACTTTCTTATGCATGCGAGCCATCTAGTATAGATTCATTTAATTGCAACAGCACACCTTCTGTTAGTGTTTTACCTGATTTTAAAGGATCTAAAGTGTTGCACATAATTACGATTTCTACCTTTTGTTCTTGAAAGTTTGTTGCATTAAATTCAGTATAACTAAAAATTTCATGTTTATTGAGGTGAGTTAATCCTCACTAAATTAAGGAAACTAACATGAAGCATTGAACATGGTGTTTTTTACTGCAGTTTGTTATACCAGAAGGTAGTTGCGTTTAATTTGAAAATCTTGCTGCATATGTGTGGACCTAAATGCATGTTGAATTGTCACTGGGTAAATGTTTCGTAGACATAAATCATCAGATATCGGTTAAAAAGTTCTTTTGCAGCTTCTTGAAGGGATATTTTCTAACTAGCTTTTATCTCTCGTAAATACTTGTTGACTATTTTCTTAAGATATTCTAGCTATGGGTTGGGTCAGTCTCATTGAAATGTTCTCTCTAGTCGTTCATTAATTGTTTCAACGAAAGTGTGATCAATGTAAACCCATCAAAATCTACAGCTACATATCAATAATTTGTAAACTTTCCAATTTGGGGATATCAACCCCGAGCCAGAAATAAAGAAAGAATTGTGGAAACTGCTTCGTTGAACAGTGCTATTTTTGTTACCTATGGTAGTGTGTTCCAGCACTACTTATATTATGACTTCTTTATTCCAGCTACTTAGTATGTTAGTCGAATTGAAAAACGTTTAATGAAGGCTTTTTATAATTTTTGGCAAGTACTACAAAACATTCTTTACCGGGATAGTAAAAGGACCGATGACAAAATCTCAATTATAAAATTTTGATTAGTTCCCTCAAAAAAAAAACCCTTATCCTTGCAAAAAAGTTAAAAGAAATATTTTGTTCAATGCAACAATAATGCAGAATACACTATAATATGATAAATGCATAATAAAAACATTGTTTATCCCACAGTCCTTGAATTTTATTTGCCTTACTCAGGGATCCTGGAAAAGTACTTGATTTTAAATTGGGACCTTGGGAAAAATAAGCAAATTGTCCATCCAATATTTTTTGGGACAGAAGAGAAAACCAGTTTGTGACTTGGTTTTGCCTTGAAAATTCCACCACTAGAAAAAGGGTGTTTGTATGGGAATTGGGGATGTAACAACTATTCGGTATTCAGCCCTTTTGCCAAATACTAGGCAGATATTAAGCTAAATATTTCCAGATATTTTTTCAAAATATGCTATTAAATAATAAAACAAAGTTTCAATATTATATTTCATTGCATTTTTTTATCCAAAAAAATTCCTAACATTTACTCAGTTTTAAGTTGCATCATACTCAAATGCATTTAATAACTTTACATGTTATTTATCATTGTAAAGCCTGCAATTATGATGCAAGAGTAATCTTGCCAAATACTAAACAGATATCCCCTCGCCTCGTCCCTGAAGGTGACCAATCGTCCTCCTAAGTTCTGACCTCTCTCGAAAAGTATAGAGTTCCCACTCTTATTGAAGAAAGAAATTCAAGGAACTTTTTTATAAAATTCAAGGATCATAAAATTACACCTATTGGACAAAAAATTGCAAATGACAAATTTAAATAAACATTTTAATATGGATCTACAATTCTAATGATAAAACTGTGTACCAATTTTATTCATCTGGCTATTTAAGGTTTTTTTTTTAGCTATATCTCAACCAGTGGTGTTTCAATGGAAGGCAAGGTGGATATTGATATCCTGGACAAGAGTCTGGGAAGAATGCTTATAAATGTTTTTAATGATAGGAAACAAAAATGCCATTTCCCTTTGACTATTTTTCTCAGATTCTTATAAAAATTACCCAGGTATTTTATTTAATTTCTGGAAATTCAAAGGATTCTATTTATAGTGACATTTGGCTAATTGGAAAGTTTTGAACTCGAATTCGTCAGTAATTCAAATTTTTTTTCTCTGGTGTCTTGGATTTCCCATTAAAATAATGTTACGATATTGTCTGCAATTTGATGTCAGAACTAAAAAATTGTATTCATTATTTATGTTCCTATGTTGTGTCTTCAGTGATCGTAAGAGAATAATTTTAACATTCCCTCGAAAGTGTAGAAAGGTTTGTTATATGGACAAATAAAAAAAAATAATGTTTTTTTTTTTCAAACGATTAGAGAGAGCAAAAATTTAATGATTGGAAATTCAGTTTTGGTCAAATTTCAAAGTATTTTGTTCTTCCTTCACCTTAAATTTTCCTATCATCACATATGAAGTTGAATGTTTAGTTTTTTGACCTGACTTTGACGAATCAGTATAGCCAGTGGCGGACTGGCGAGATTGCCCGATGGCAAGTGGGCCACCTTAAACAGAAGACAATTTGGCCCCCCAGGAAGTGTGGGAGAAACAAAAAGGAAGTCTTTCTCTATAGTAAGCTTTTCTAAAGCAAATAAATCGTTGGAGATTTATTGCCGTCGTAATTCGACCAGCCAAACAGCGGGTGGTCGAATACCGACGCATACGCAATTACAACTGCCCGTAAGAACTGTACTGAGTCTCTGTCCACTTTCTTTGATCTTCCGATCAGATGTTTCTCCAGAATGTTGCAGCCATCCAACAAACCCTCGGGCCATTAGAAAAGGGTACCTGTTCTGTGCAAAGTCCAGACACAATATTCATTAAGTTTTTTTGTTGGTTTCGGAAGCCCCTGGAAAGACGGAAGGAATTGCATCCTTTTGTGCAGAAAGGGTGCTGTTCTTGTGAGAGATGGGTATAAGAGGTGCTTTTTTCTTCCTTTTTCTGTAGTTTCATTTTACTGTCATAAATCTGACAAACAAGGGAACTCGCATGTAGGAAAAGGTTTTCTTGGCTAAAACTGTAACTAGGACATCAAATGATATCTATGTGAAAACGACATTCACGCCTTTCTTTATGCGTTTGGGGTGAGTTTGCGTTTAGAAGAGTAAAGGGGGCCTCAGTCTTATTGGTCTGTCTTTCATGGAAAATAATGGACCTTATTCATGTGACGTCACATCCTCCGCCACGTGACCTGCCGGAGGCAGCCATTGGTCAGTCTTAAACAGCTGACTCAGAACTGCTTTTATTTCTGAGTCGCTTATAGGCCGATCGTTTTGCTTATTCCTCCACAGCTGTTTTTTTATACTCTCCAACCCAAAGGGTGCATAAGGTTCATTGGTGAGAAAAGTGTTCTTTCTGTTTTTAGTCGGAAGAAAGTAAAGATATACGCTACGTATATCTTTACTTAAAAAAAAAAAAAAAAAGAGGTAAGCTGAAATTATTATTTCTCTATTTTTACATTGCTTTTGTAGTATTAAACACTAGTCGCATTCGGCTACCAACCGACTCGTCCATCTTATTAATTGTCTTAATTTGATTATATTAACAAACTTTAAATTCGCCAACTTATTTAATTTTTGTTAAGTTGAAAGTATTAATTGCTAAAAAAGACCGGAAAAGAAATTAGTTGTGCAAAGAAAGAAAAGGAAACAAAACAGTAGATAGGAAATGTATTAGCATTTGAGATAAATTTTGTTGCAGTATGTTTTTGTGTCTAATGAAACTAGTGACATAAGTCTTTGCATTCAACTGTTAAAAAAGTCTAAAAAACACGAAATTCAATGAAGATTATTTTTTAAATTTTGCATAATTACAATCTACATTGAGCATTATTAAGCTTATTATAAAGTGAAAATTTAACCTAATCATAACAAATAAATGAATTACATAATCTCCAAGAACATTATCTTGCCTTAAGTGGAAAAATGAGCTTAAGGTCATTGCTAAGAAGTCAATTTATCAAAATAACATAAAAAATCTATCAAAAACTAAATTTATTTGCAGTAACGAAGAAAGAAAGAAAAAGACTGGATTTAAAGGGGGGGGGGAGGAAAACTGTCGAAACAATAAAAATTGACTTCATTTTAATACAACAAAAGAAGTTTTTTACATTATAATACTTTTTTTTGTACAAATATATAGTTTTGCTCGATCTTTATGAAATTTGGCACGCATGCTCTTCAAAAAAAGATGAAAGTAATTGTAAACTTTTTAAAATCCAAAAGTAAATTAAAATTTCAGTTACTTAAAAATTAAGCAAGATTTTGGCGTTTTTACGCAATATTTTGAAAAAATACTATCTAACAAAATGATTTTTGAATTATTTATAATTCAAAAATACCTTTTTAATGCTACCAGTTTAATTACAAATTACTGAAACATACCAGAACAAATTACTAAACTCTAAATCATCCAAAGAAGTTTGTTTTAAAGGCTGCTGGCTCTTTCAACACATGCCCTACTAATGGGAAGCATTTCTCATTCAAACTTTGTCGCTAAAACCGTATACGAAATGTTTAACTTACGGAATTTTAAATCAAATAACTTTAATCATAATTTCGCTATTTTAAACGCAGAAAATTAAGGAGTATTAAAAGGGATTTATTTTAAAGACGCGGAAATATTAAATATATAATAAAAAATTAAGTTATATATATATAGATATATATATATGAATGAATTAATGTTATGATTATAGATATGTGTAGGCCCTCACTGACTCCTGGCAACTACTATTTTCAAACCCAGTTCGCCACTGAGTATAGCATTGAAACCAAAATTCCGGCATGCTTACGGCAGTAATTTTCTTACATGTTATTCCTAGGTTTAATATTTGCTCAAGAATTTGACTATACTTGTTCTGCACTTCAGTGCTGCATAATTTTTGAAAGGAGATAATTGGAGGAGTTTGAAATTGCTTTATATATTTATAAATATATAATTTTTCATCATTATAGAATTAGTCGCTCGCAAACAAAGTCTTTTGATTTTGAGAAGAATATTTTTTAATTAACTTTCTTTGACATGTAACATCATTTCTAATAAGCAATTCAATTTAAAATGAGGAAGAACGAAATAACAATAAAAGAAATAAGATTAAATAATGAAGTATATCTTCCACATTCTACTACATTTACAGTGAATTTATTCAAATAAAACATTTTTTCAAATAAAGCAACAATATTCCTATTAACTGTACTTTCATTTGTACATTACTGTAAAAATTGGATTTGAATGTGGTATTATTGTGATTTTATCATCATCGTTAGTATTAATTCTCTCTATATTATTATTAAGCATAAGAGTGAAATTCTCTTGGATATAATATCTGAAAAAGAAGAAAAATATCTGTTAGCATTAATAGTTAATGTAAATTTTTATCTTGGAATCTCCTTTCATTTGTCTTATTTTCAGTTGTCATGTTTCTAATATAATTTGAAATTTTAATTTTCATTATTAATATATTGTTAAAGCAAAAAGAAACGTTTTGAGGATATATTTAAAAATTGAGCTTGAAATTAGTTACACTAAATTTATCATTTGAATTTAATTAAAATGTGAAGGTACGTCTTTCGACCCAATAAAATCGGGAATTATACCTTTTCTTCTTTTAAAATGTTTCTACCAAATACGTTTATGTGTTCTGAGATAAAAGAGAAAACACACTGAGTTAAACGCAGAAGAATTGAACTTGAGAAAGCTTCGCACTTGATTTGACCTTTCATATTACGCTGGATATTTAAAATTATGAGACGTATCTTCACAAGGAAATAATCAATAGGTATTATTATCACAGTATATGTCAACAAAAGTTATCACTTACAAACAAAGTATTTGCATCAGAAAAGTTTTGATTTAATTTTTTTTTTGTAGTTGCTTCATTAGTTTTCTTTTTCTACGAGAAGTTTTCATGTCTAACAGCACAGTAACTTTCGCGAATCTATCCTATTAAAATTCGAACGCCAACAGGCGTATGTATGTCCTTCTCACGAACCACTGCAGGGGCTGCGCCAGCGGGGGGCAATTGCCCCCCCCCCCCGTCGGCGAGAAATTAAGACTTTCGTCGGCAAAAATCTTCGCGATTTTGGGAGATGTTGAGAGCAGGGTATCAAGGAATATATAATTTTAATCCCATCTTTAAGTTATTAGATAGTAAACGGTCGAGATAACCGATTTGTGTCTGAATTTGAGGACTAATTAACGGTTAGGTCAACAGAATGACCGACATTCTTTTAAGTTGTCGTCCATTCGGCCAGTAATTCACACCACATTTGAAAGAATAACCGACAAGGCAACAAGTGAATCAGATGTTGCATTTTGACGACTGTTTTCGGTCAGTCGGCTAAGAGATCAACAAGACAGATGAAAATATTTATGTTTTATTTTCTCTATCGACTATTTCGATCACCTTTCGGTGGAATTATTAGGTAAAACTAAAGTATCTGTATTGCACAAGAGTGTGGCTACACATAGTGGTCATTCCTCTCAACGGTCATTTTTGTTCGGCGTGGAATTTTTCGGCCCATAGTCATAATGTTAAAATAAAATCTATTAACGGCCATTCAAACCTCTCTGAACAGTTGGGTTTGTCGCGCGTTCAACTTCAATGAAATTCTTTCCTTTTGTCTCTCCGACCTTGGACATTTTATAAAGAGAAAATTGAGGAAAGAAAGAAAAAAATTCATACGCTCAAAAACAACACTGGAAATCAGATAGAAATTAATCATTCATTTCATGTGAAGAGAAGAATGAATTTCGGACTCTAACGAGTTTGGTCATTAAAGAGTTAATTTTTGCCTTTCAGGTGCTGATTCGAATTCTGACAAAAAAATTTGTTAGTATGGTCGCGGCCATCAGTGTATGAAACTTTCAGCTCAACGACTTTAGGAAAAATAGACGATATTATTAGGCCGCAGGACATGCCTCGCTATCGTTCAAGTAATATTATTAGGTTGCGGGGACTTTTGAAATTAACCAAAGAAAAGAATATGAAATCAAAAAAATTATAATTCAATGCTCTACATTGGATCGACGAAAATTAATTAATACAAAGAAATTAAAGTTATTAAATTTCCAT
>BGPR01006669.1:0-77963 GCA_013235015.1 Araneus ventricosus | reverse complement strand
TTTTTTTTTTAACAAAATCACTTTTATTTCTTACCTCAACAGGAGAATCAGTCGGCCTTTGCACTTCATGAATATCATCTTGCTGATCCACAGTTACCTCCATAGCTGTCAAATCGGTGGTTCGAATTTCAGTTCTAGATGCCTATCTTTAAGAGTTCCAGTTTTCAACCACTTATCCATTTTAAGAAATCAAACAATATCGAATTGAAGTCATTCTAAAGACAAGTACTTCAAATTGAGCAAGCATAGCCTACAAACACCATTTTTGTGCACAAGACAAACCAAACCAATCAGATTGAGCACCCATAAAACACAAAGCTTGATTTATATGAACTGTCGTTATTCAGTATGCATCGCAATCGAGTAATCGATCGTGCCTGTGTTTAATCAAAAATTCAAAACAAGAATCTTTGAGAGGATTCCGGATTGTTCTCAATAAGCCTAAACTCGAAGAACAAAAATAAAAAGCATACCACACTGGCTCCTAGTGAAGCTGCAGCTTTTGCAAACACACTGATGATTCATGCATAATAAAAAGTCATGCATAAAATAAAGTCTGGTAAAGACAAAATATCAATCATTTACCAGGTTTTCTTTTGCTTTCCGTTTTCTTATTTTGGGCATAGGTTTTATGCTAGCACAACTTTCACTTTCACTTTTCACACGAACTTAAGGAAAACAAAATACTGTAACTTTTTTAATCATTTATATTTTCTTGTGTCCGCCGTTACCGACTTTGATTTCGCGTACCCCCAATGGTCCTTCTCATACCCCTAGGTGTACGCGTACTACAGGTTGAGAACCTCTGCCCTAGAGCTACTGTGCGTACCCTTCTTTTCGCTTTCAAAACGGGACCGCAACCCGCTTTCCCCAGAGATCTTCACGCTCTCACTCATTTTGTAGTTTTTGCTTTTATGAGAGAGGGTCGTTCCTCCTTACACAAGATGGCATTTCAGTTTTGTGGCCTAGTCTGCCGAATGAAAATTAATTTCGGACCGGTTGAAAATCCAAACATTTCGACTACACCGTAGCAATTATCATCGGCTATTTATTTTGCGTTGGAGGAACAGGAAATTTTATGAGGTCCCTATTAGCACAAGATGCTCCACAATATTGTTACGATATCTCCATGTTATTGTACGGTATTCAGAATATCGAATAATATCGTGGAGATACCGTGGAATATCTTGGGCTAATAGGGGTCATTTAAATTTTTTTAATAATTTTATTTAACTTGGCTTGTTTCATGTTTATAAAGGTGACATTCTGCAATCGATTGATGTGATTCGTTGATGTACTAGAATTATGAGATTTTGTTCAGTTGTGTGTTCCTGTAGCAATACCGTATTTAATATTTTTGGAATCATATCATCAATTAATCGATTAATTTTAATTAAGTTTTTATTTCATATCAAAGGCGTCATCTGTCAATTATTCTGAGAAAAAAATTAATACAAGGTTCCATAATATTTATGATTAGTAATCATAACATATCCCAGGTCGCACACAATATTGTCTAATATCATCAAATTCGAAAAAAGTATTATTGTACAATATTTTACCCAATGTTTTAACAGTGTAAAACGTAAGACTTTTTCAATACTGTACAATATTTTTTTCATAATATTGGATAATGCCATATACCTAATACTGCATAATATATATTATACCATATTAAATAATATTCTACTACACTGAATAATATTATATAATATTTGCATAATATAAATAGTGAATATTTTAAAAATACATTTTAGAAGCATGAAAAAGTACTAATCACTTAATCCCAATGTGCTGAAGTTTTACGGGTAATATTTTGCGATTTTTTTGAGCACCTCTACTTACAGCGAGTTTTGAACCTGGGACCTTCCGCATTCCAAGCAGAAGCTTTACCCCTGGACCAGCTATACTTACGACGGCGAGCGTAAATGATGATAATAAAATTTAGTTACAGAGTTTAGATCTCTACAAAATTTTATGCACATTAACAATTCATGCGAATAGTCTTTTTAATTAAATGATCTTTTATCGTCCCAATTTCGAGTTCAATATGAAATTAGAAGTCAAAGAGGAAGCAATTTTAGCTCTTATATCTAAGTTTGCTAATTTAATAAATTAAGGCAATAAGGTTTAAAAGTAATTATAGTAATATGTTTGAAAGGTTTTCAACTAATTTTGAAATTTATTTATTCCTCTTTCAATGTATTAGGAGACGCCTTTAACATTTATAATAACAGTATTGATTGAAAATCAAATACAAAATTCTCAGCAATAAATCACGTGAATATTTTTACGATGAGAATAACTCTCAATTTTTTTTCACAGAACGATAGATAATCCATATGTGAGAGCTGTTTTATGGTTAACTTCATTATCTGAATCCGGCCCGCCTTTTATATACAGTAAAACAAAATGATTGTGTAAACATTATTATTCAAATGAACATTTTGTAAAATATTTGTTCGGACATATTATTCAATGTTGATTAATATAGTGTTACGGTATCATTGTACTGTGAGAATAACTTCACCTTAAAATATTGAATAACACAGATGAATGTAGAAATTAAATATTGTATGCGTTGTATAGTATGATATAATATTCAGCATCTTAAAGAATAATGGTTCCAGTTTTTTTTGAAATAAAACCTCCAATCGAGTGATATCTTGCGTTAAAACGAAGATTTTTATAAAAAAGCATTGTTTTTGTATTATTTGTGAAAATTTGGTATCTCGGAAATACTGATACATATAATACAATACTTTGTTACGGTATTCGGTGTTCCTCGGTGTTAATAATAATATATAACATTGTGAAAATATTATATAATATTTCTGTGAAGCTGAAGATATTAAAAACCAAAAAGGAAACAAGTTACATAAATGCAGTTTTGAAAACACAATATACTGAAAAGTAGAATATTAATTTTCATTAAATATTTGGAAATCAAAACAGGCAATGCAGTAAGAAAATTATGCCTCAATGAAATAATAAGCAAGAAAATTCGCGAACTATCCATAAAAATTGAAACTAATATTTCATGGTTATTATTAAAATTCCGTGTTTTTATTAAAAATGAAATTCCATACTTATTTAAATTACATCTAGCCGCGCCTCATACATTTGCGATTTTATTTTGATTTCCATCTTTTAGATAAAAAAACATATATATTCTATCTTTCATTTCATTATTGCATGTATTTAAAAAGGTTTATTTAAGGTTATTTTTTAAAATTTCTATTATTTCTTTCAATAAAGAGTGTTATAATAGCTAAAACAAAAATATCATACAAAAACTTTTTTAAATAATGATTTAAAAAAAATTCAGATCTATTCATTATAGTGCAATCAACAGTCAGAACTATTTCCTGCAACATCATTTATACTTACACACACTCTTCTTTGCACTCTTTGAAGCACTCTTTAACTATATCTTCTGGATGTTCACATATTCCTGAAAGTCTGGAAACATCTAGTGAAAAAAAATTAATTATTCGTTCGAGCTAATCACTTTCAGAACAATTTTTTTTCTGAAATTTGACATTTTTTAAGTAATAAGAGTATCCTTACAGCATTAAAACATTAGCAATTCTAACATACAATTCTATACATTAAAAGAAAGGATTAAACATGTTTCTTAATAAGATTCGAATATGCTTAAAGTTTATGATATAAAAGTAAAATTAGAAAGCGCCCATATGAGTTTTAATAACTTTCCGAAGAAATAATATTTAGAATTAATCAATAAAAAGAATTAATGTTCTAAACTACCCAATTGTTTTCATATTAATCTGAAGTTAATACAAAGTTCGCCTCGTAATATTTACGAGGTTGTTTTGAAAATACATGATGCCACTCACGTCGAAGACATTATTATATAAATGTTTATTGTAACTTAAAGTGTTGAAAGAAAATATACCAAATGTCCCTTTCACATTAAACCATTTTAATTCGCGGCCGTCTGAGATGAAATCTTTTGTGTGAAGTATTTTACTGCAACCTCGAGATTAGTCCAACCTTTCCCATCTCACTCTTAAACCTTATTCTAAGCGGCCTCCGTGGTTTGACTTAAGATACTCTTAAGGTAAATTGCCGAGGTTTCCACAAGGTTCCGTTTTACACTGAGGTTGAGGAAATGAGCATAGTCACTGACACTCAGACTAATTTATAAGTGAAGAAAGGAAGAAAATATTATATTCATATTTAGATATTGAGTTCAATCACTCGTGCGTTGCCAATTAGTGCTGCGAAAATATTAAATACATTTATTTTTGTGCATTTTATAGTTACTAAAATTAAAAGAAATGTTAAAAAGTTTTGCAAATATTAGAGGAAAAACAAGTTTAACGATGAAACTGACGTCGTTAAATAGATGATTCGTTAATTATTTACATCGCAAATTATTTTTTACGCATGGTTTCAGAAGCTATCAGCAAAAAAAACAAATTTCAGAAATAAAAAGAAACAGTACAGACAAATCGTAAATTGGATATTTGTAAAGGGTTTTTGTTCATGTTCATCGCGAAAGGTCAATTGTGTAGTGCGCACTACAACACACGTCTTGACTTTCTCATATATTTGCGCAAACAAAAAACGTGAACAAAACAGCTCTTTTACTTGCACAAAACAGAAAACAAAACTTGAACAAAACTTGCACAAACGTGCAGATCTGCATCTCGGAACGTGCCGCCGGCGATGGGGAGGAAGGCAACAAAGCTTCGAATGTCACGGCAAAACCCACACGTGGGAATGCTACCTTTCTCCGATTCTGGTGTAAATGATGCGCGATTTGTAGTGTGATGAAGAAAACCAAATATAAATAGACGGATTCCTTTCAACATATTGGGTCTGAGAAGATGCCTTACAATGAAGAGCGGTCGGAAACTGACGAAACGCCATAGTATGCAACTAGATATTCAAGTAAAAAGCAGTTAGATTACGTAAGAAATGCAATAATAAGAAGATGTTTATATATCCTGAGTATGAATAAGCTGTTACTTTAACTTTTCGAAGATTTTGAAGACGTCTTTTACTAAAACAAAGAAGGTGCGAATCACATCTTCATGCATCATGCATGGCGACTATTAATGCGACAGTTCATCTTCCTTTCCTGCATGAAGGAGGATGTTTAACCGATGTCTAATTGTGGACACAAAAATGCTCTACGGACAGTATTTTCCTGTAAAAATTCACACACCATGCAATGCATTTAAGTTTACCGGGCAGTTTGTGGCCGGGAGTTCACTTGCCGAATAAAAAAAGACGATTTGGATATTCTGAAATTATGGAAGATAAAAAGGCTGAATCCCCCTTAACGAGCCGTCTTGATGAGGGATATCGAGTTCTCAGAACTAAAGTGGACCATGTCCATGTTTTGCTAGTTTTGCACTAACACTATCATGGCAGTGCAGAAGTATTATATTTTCTGCATAATAATGAGTCGAGTCCGCAGTTCAATTTGTATCCATCTAGCAGCAAGAACAATGCAATCAATACCCACTGAATATAATAAGTCCTTCCTTTATCATACATTCTTTAGTAGTAATCTTCCTATTCCTGGTATTCCACAATTAACACGCAATAGCTTCCCATCTCTAATACGTTAAACAAAACCTGTGCTTTGGTGTAAGTTTCCTCATGTTATTAGTCATCATCTGCATTCATCATTTTTCTTTCATTCACAACGTGTTATGCAAAATATTGTATATATACCTTTTTTGTTGTCAATTTTATGTGTTAACTCCAGCTTTGTAATTTCTTCATTTGTCATTCTTCTCTTTCTGTAATTTGTGATTTTTTTTGGAACTCAATAAAGTCCACCTACATCTGTACCAACACGCATAGGAGCCACGTGAGCTCTAGAGACGGCGGTATGGTGTGGTGTTAAAGTCCACTGTTATGCAGCTAATCAACTTTTAATTCTGTTTTCTTAAAAATGAATCTTATAGTTCACATTAACTTTGGTCCCTCCATATGTCACTCAAGATATGTATTGACATCCCCGTTGTTGGTCGTCTCAATTCCCGCGTACGCAGACCATCATTTGAAAGCAAAAGCGTGGTTCACCGCCTAACCACGCTGACGTAACTGATAGTTTCGTGTTTTAATTAGTTTCTTGTATCCTGCATGTTACAGTCTGATTGACATGCAAACCCATAAGCTCTTTGAATTCACATTCAGCGTTACAAATGTCCAAAACCAAGGTTCGTTCTTACAGGAATCCTTAAAATATAGCTAAAAGCCAAGCCATCATCTGTTCATTGTGATGAAGATGCTAAAAAGTGGAAACATCATCTTCGCTTTGCAAAATTTTGCCAAAAATAGAACATGAGTTAGATGCGGCATGAGGTCGTGTACGAGGATTAAATATCTTAGCCATTAGTTTCCTTCCTTCGGACCACTTAACGTGGTTGACCAATTCTTTCTTAAACATTTTTCGGAACACGTAACCAGCAACATTGCCACCAACCTGTGTTTTCTTTCATGTTACGAGACAAAGATCAACCAGCATGAGCCCTAACATGAAGCCGTCTCATTTTCTGATGTTGGGTTTAACGAAACCTCAAAGCACTTTGCTAGCGTTCTTCGTTCGCTAAATCAATTATTTTCAGATATACTTCTCGAGTAGAAAATGCAGTTTTCGAAAAATAGTAATTTTTATTGATTTGTCATACTGGCTTTTATATGATAAATTGATTTCAGGACAAATTGCAATTCATTCAAGGATTTCACTTTACGGTGATTTTTTTAAAATTAACAAATGGGCGAAGAAAGCATAATAATCAGATGCCTACAAAAATTAAATGATCACTAAAATTAACGTTATCTCTTAATAACCCGCATATTCTTCTCCCAATTTGAAATTTAAATTGTGCATGCTTAAAATTAAACAGGTTAATTATTTTATATTAAAATTTCATCGTTACATACTGATAGCTGCATACTTACCACCGTAATTACCGCAAAAGTTTTTATTAGGGTAGGGGTATAAGATAAACGGTTCAGTACAGTTTACGCATTTCACTACAATATCTCCAGCACATTTATATTTGCAAGCCTAGATGGAGAAAAAAATCATAGAACAGTCAGTTATCTGGTTACAGAGTTTTAAATAAGCATGTCTTAAAATGAAAAATGAATAAATATGCTATATCATGAAATTATCTTTCATCAGATGAAATATATGCAATATATTGCATATTATGCAATCTTTTATCATATATAATTCATTTCATAAACATTAAAAAAATTATTGAAATTTTTTTCTATAATTTAACCCCCTTTCAAGATGCAACGTTCAGCCGGCGGAAAACGGAAAACGTTGTAATACAATTGGAACTCTGTCATGTTTGAATCCTTCATCTTTTAAAGAGTTCCAAACACAATTAAAATAACGTGAATTAGCAAATAGGTGTTATTTAGAAATAAATTATTTGAAATTAAAAAACGAAACAATTAATGCAGCATCATTTATTTCAATCTTCTGATTCCTTAACAACATACAATAACATGAATGTATATAATTATCTAAATGTGTGCAAAGTTATTTAAATATGTGTAAATAAAGCCTACACGCTTTTTCTTACACTACTCTCTGAACATTTTATGTTGCCTTTTATAAATGAATTTGGTGTCTTTAGATTCAGTAGAACACTCATCACTACAGTCAAATAAAAATATTTTCATATGAAGGTTTTAATATTAATTGATTTATCAGGCTATGTCAAAATTCTATGTTAAGTTTATGGGCGGAAAATTGGTCTTCACTCAAAAGGGTCATTACATGTTCTCAGTAACATGAAACACATATGGAAAGTAAGCACAATATTTGCAATGAGTGGCGAATGCTTCAAGACCCAGCCCACATCTAATTTTAAAAAGCCCCCCATGCATCACTCTTTGACCATTTGGCGTTGCCTTTGAAGGATGATTTTAATATCGTTCGATTAGTTCCGCGATATCAAAACGTTTGTATTGATACATTGAGTGACTTGTCAGGTCATGCCAAAGTTTCCATGTGAGAGTCTTTGCACGTCAACTTTGGCGAATTTTCATACGGCTATAGATGTATGGAAAATTCGTGTTTATTATTGAGAACCTTTAAGGAGAAACGCTTTGCTGATAGACATTCATATCACTCCAACAACTCAGACAAAGAGAATGAAGCGTTTTTAATTGCGTGTACTTCAAATCGTCCTTTTTTAAAATTTTTATGTTCGCGTAGCAAACAATCGTTCAGTATAGTAAAATCTATTAATTTAATTTAATTATGTAGAGCACTCCCCTTAAAACTTTACTTTATTAAATCAGTACTGCTTACCGCTCGAGATCGATAACCTGTTTTGTTATTTTTCATCCACACTTCTGTGTAGTTTAAACAATCGTAAGACTTCTCTTCTTGTGTCTGAAATGGAAACGTTAAAACAATAATTACGTTGCTATTTTATTTCTAAATTATAAAATATCATGTATGCAAGTTAAGTAAATACACATTAGTATTTCAGTTGCAAACCTACAAGCAATAACTCATGCGTTATTTTGCTTCTAACTTATAAATTCTCACGCATAGGCCATTATTTAATACTAGAAAATCACCCGTCATGGTATGACGGGTGCAAATTGCCTCTTCATTCGAGAGATTTCCCTTAAAAATTGACATTTTTAAATAGACATAGATATAGATATAGATATAGATATAGATATAGATATAGATATAGATATAGATATAAATATATATATACGAAACAAATGTTTAACATTGATTGAAAACAAATAAAATAAACATATGTTTTATGTCAGGAAATATATTTCTTCATTTACATATATCTTTATTCAAAACACCTCTTGGTCTAAAAAAAATCTAGAAAATCTAGTTTTAAAACAAATCACTTCTCTGCTTGTCAAACGTTGCCAAAAAATGTTATCAAATTATATTACCACGATTGCAATAAATAATCAGATGCATCGTAGCGTCCAAACTATATCACGCGCATGATATACCACTGACGTCAGTCACTACTGTCTATTAAAAAATGAAAACTAATTTGAAATATATGATTAATATAATTTAAAATATCTCGAGAACTACTGATAATAGCGAGATAAATTTTATATCAATCAATAGAAAATTTTATTTCACTATTTTAGAGCTATTAAATTTGAAATTAGAACGACAATTACTCTTCTAAATTTAATATTATTGAAATTTAGGTGCTGTAGCAATGAAATAATGCTATTTAACGTCTTGCAGTGCTATGGAACGAGTTTAATTGTTGGTGACGTCAGAGCGTTACCGAGAGACAGATCTGCAGTATTATATTAGTAATTTTATCGATGTTTCAATTAGGCGCGAACACACACATACACGTAATCCGTAACATATATTTACCTCGAAAAATCACTGCTTTACGTAAAATTTGTCAGCTAACTAAGTCTCATCTGTATGAAATATAGCTCACACTTCAATTATTCTAATTGTCTTTCAATCATTCTATGCAAAGAAATTGAATTTTTAAAGAAAAAATATTTCATCATTAAATCATTGTGGATTACTTATATTCACTTATGCTACGTAAGTCAAGACATTTCCGCAAACTTTAAGGTTAAGTCATTCGTACCAATCTAATCAATTTTATGTAGGAAATAAAATATTAGACGTTTATTTAGGCATTTCCGCAGATATCAGCTTAGAAAGAGCTACTGTTGCTGAAGTACAAGTCTAATTCAATTCTACGTCGGTTGTGGTCTCTAGACTGTTTCTTCTGCGGATCACAATTGCTTACTCATCTCTTAAATCCAAAGAGAGAAAAACCACTAGCAGATACCAAATATGGAATCCTCTTTGAAAAAATACTTTATTTCAATTACATGTGAGATATAACAACTCGAGAAGGTTGTGAAAAAAATTTCTGAAATCATGTCGAGTTCCATGATCCAAATCACATCGATAACGCAGTTAATGATCATAAGTTTTACATCAATATGGTTTAGATTGCAAATTACAAATAATATCAAATATTTTTATATTTCTAGGTTTCCTTTTTCAGGAACACTAAATATTTCAAACCGAATAATTTAAGTTAGGTATTGGTTCATGTGAAAAAATATAACAAATTCCAATCAGAACAATCGTGCATCTGCTATTATATTTGTTATTATTTAGTTGATATCGAATAAATTTTAGCTTTTATTCATATATATATATTTATCAATAAAACATTAGATTGCTATTTTATTTCAAAATCTACGCATTAAAAATTTTGCCATTGTTTTGGTATTCTGGACATTTGTTTAATCAGATGTAAATTTAAATGGCTATTAGAATTGGATAAAGAATGAATACTTTGAGAAAAAAAGTTGAAGAGAGATAGAAAGAGTTTTGGGAGTACAATCGAAATCAGAGTTATCCTGGAAATAAATAGCATTTAAGTGATAAGCATTTCAAAGTTATTGGATTCAATTCACAAGATATGAGAGTAGTGAAAATAATGATATTTTGTACTTAAAATTGTTTAATATGTTATATTACAATTTTTAGAGTATCCGGGTTTTCTTTGATACAGCAAACAGTAATGTGAAAAGCTTTGTGCCAGATAAAATATATTATTGATATAAGTTTTGTCATGGCAACATTTACGATCAAATATCTGTCCTTTTTCCGAGCTTCAATAGAATGGTGTTATATATATATTCATTTTCCTAAAGAAGTGGCTATCCTTATTTTTAAAATCTGATAGCGTTATGATCTCAATTTATGATTCCAGCGTGTGCATGTCCAAGGATTGGCTCTCTATACGGAAGCCCATCAACACATAATTACGAAAGTTGGTACTAACTTGCATTCATTGGTGGGAATATAAACGTTGTAGAGACTTTTTTACAATTTTAATTAATTAATAATTAAATGAAACTTTTGCGTTTTTCCTTGATAACTTCCGAAAATATGTAATATTAGATTACAAAAATGATTTTTACACAACCTAAAAATTCCAAAAATTATCTTTTCTATGATACTAATTTAGTTACCATAGAACTCTTTCTCTGATACTAATAATTAAAAAAAAAGATTTTGTGTATATTTTACAATACTTTTGATTGCTTTAATGAAATTCAAATCATTTTCATTATTACTGCAAATATTTTTCATGGGATTTTTTTCTTTTGAGGATAACAAAGGTGTAAAGACTTAGCTACTTTTTTAAAAATGAGACTGTTTCTTTTTAAATTATGGTTTAAATAAATTTATTGAACTTTTACAGCTTTCTGGTAATTGTAGATAAGATTTATCTTCAAAAGGAAGCAACAATGAAAATATTTTATAGTTTGCACATTTCGAATCTCAACTGCTCTTTCCTATACTATATTGGATATATTGAAATATATTATCGCTCTTTAAGATTAAAAGTTTTGTCTTCTTAATGTATTGAATTAATTTTTTTATTTAATCAATAATCAAAAATTTTCTAAGGTTATAATAATAACTAGCTGCTCTCGCCGCCCTCAGGGCGGGTTCGCAGGCAGCACCCACTTTGCTCAGCACTACCCCTGCCACTTCGATGTTTCGAGGCTATCAACCGCTACTTTTTCCACTTCAGCATGAAGATCAGTGGAAAAGACCATAAAATCCTAGACGATTTCATATTCTTTGTAGAGAACAGATTCCTTTAAAATTCCAAAATCTTTCAATAAACCTCATCTAATTGTAATGTTTTGTAACAATGTTTTACGAATTTCGGCATAAACGCATTCAGATCCATAAATACAGAATGAAATCTCCCTAACTAAACAGTTTCCATCACCAGCAATAGGTATCTCACAATATTTTTGACACGTTATTGTGATGGAACTGTTGGGATCTATATATTTAAAATAATATGGTAAAAGCCTCAGAGATTCGCCAGCCCCAATCACCAGACCAATTTCGACATTTTTTTTATTTGAAAGGTTATGACGTCTGAATATGTCATCGATTGTTGCCTTCCCCCACCCCCACATTTTCGAACGAAATCGAAAAAACTCTTTCCCACTGTACATTCTCAATAGAGAAAAACTTTTGGACAGTTCGCCAGCAACAACCACCCAACGAATTTCGACAATTTTTATTTCATATGAAAGGTTATGACGATTAGATATGTCGTCAATGATCGTCTGTCGCCCCCCCCCCTCCATTTTCGAACCAAATCGAAAATGCACTTCGCCTCTGTTCATTGTCTATGGGTAAACCTTGTAGAAATCCCCCAGCCCTAACCACCTAACCTATTTCGTCAATTTTTATTTTATATGAAAGCTTATGACGTCTAGATATGTTATCAAAGTTCGTCTGCCCCAACAACACCCATTTTCGAACGAAATCGAAAAGACATATAGAGAATGTATAGTGGAGAAGTGTTTTTTTCTATTTCGTTCAAAACTGGGGGGGGGCAGGCAACCCATGATGACATATCTAGACGTCATAACCTTTTAATTCAAAACAAAATGTCGAAATCCGTCGGGTGGTTGTTGCTGACGAACTGTCCAAATGTTTTTCCCCATAGAGAATGTACAGTGGGAAAGAGTTTTTTCGATTTCTTTCGAAAATTGGGGTGGGGGTAGGCGAGCCTTGATGACATATCTAGACGTCATAACCTTTCAAATGAAAAAGAAAATTGTCAAAATCGGTCGAGTGGTTGAGGTTGGCGGTGGCGGACTCGGTGTAGGCTTTTTCACCAAATTATTTTAAACATATAGATCAAAATATTCCGTATTTCGCAAAAAACTCCGATGCTGTATGATTTCGCTTGTTATCTTTATATTTTTAAGACCATGTTGCGATTCAACAAGTAAGTTATTGGGTTAATTGAAGTTTAAACATTTCTCGCTTCAGAATTAATCTTAAATTTTAGGTAAGAGGACAGATAGAGAGAACTGAACAGATATATAGCAAAATAAACAGAATATGTTTAAGACTTATAATATCTTATAATATGGCATGCTGCATGCCTTACAAAATTTGATATTTACATATACTCTGCTGGGGAAACCATTAATATCAAGCTTCGTGTAAATGATGTTATTGAAATTTTCCATAAGCAAACCTGACGGACGCTACAGGCAGCTAGTACCAAATAAAAAACATCTAAAAAAGCAATGATCTTACCATTTTTACTGTTATTCTATAAAGATAGCCAGGCCTCATGAAATAGCCTGTTTCGAAAGGATTTACGGGTTCAAATGGTGAGTGAAGTTGAAACATTATTCCTGCCTTTTCTATTGGATAGATAACTTCAGACTCTTCAGGGTCAAATCTTTGCCACACACCCATGCCATTCCCAACTAAAATAAGGAAAAAAATCATTACTGCTTGTTTATTCTTTTAATGCTCTTACCTTAATTTTGCAGATTTTTAAAATTAAGTTCTATTTTTTGAAACGGTCGAACACATGAAAAATCATGAGATCATTCTGATTGATTTGAAATAATATGGCAAGAGTTTTGCACGTGTACAAGGAAAACAAGAAGGTTAATCGATAATCATTTTACAGATCATGCTTCCTTGAGATAATAGATACGATAAACAGCAGTTGCCAAAAAATTCCAAATAAAGGTTTATGCTTTAAGTACAGCCCATTATAATTTTCAGTTTTTTAAAGATTTTAACTCTTTCACTTCTTAAACTATTAGCCCTTCTTCTTCATGGATTTTTCTCTGAATGGTGTAAATTCATGTTCACTAGATACTAGTAAAATACTCCACCGCATATTTGATTTCGAATCCACTGCACGCCTTGCTAGGAGAAAAAGTGCGTGATGTCACAATCTAAGATATTTACGTTTCTCATGTGACGGTGACTCTATTTGAACTGACTCAATTACGTATCTTAACCCTCCGATTCCGATTACCATTGGAACAGAGGGATCTCAAAATACGAGAACCCCCTTGTTCCTATTTCAAAAGTAAGGGGAATTGTATTCTCTCCTCGAAAACCGGAATGACAACTGGCACTGTCCGAGTTCTAAGATCTTCTCCCAAAACCTAACTGGGCGAGCCACTCTAACGAAGAATGCGCGCCCAGCGTGTGTGAAAATTAACGAAAGGAGATGGAAATTTCATAGTGATATTCCGGACGTTTCGGACGGCCGCCGTCTTTTGCTTGAAGTGTCGTTTGGGACAATTCCGTATCGATAGAGTTAATCAATTTAAATTCTTATAATTACTTGTTATCAAAATCCTTATTAAACTTCATATTCCGGCTCTCTATATGAGCTATTATCTATTGCTTGATTTCTACCATAAGCACGCTCCTTTTTTTTAGAATCCATAATTATGATTTAATTCAAAACCATGACCATTGTAACATAAAGCTTAAAAACGCTTAAGAAAATATTAAGACCATATAATAAACTATGTGGAGCACAAAAAAAGTAAAGGATGCAACAATCAGATTCTCTTTTTTCTCAGAAAGCTTTCATAAATATATGAAATTCATATTGAATTTAGTTATTTATCACAGGCTTTCTTTAGGTGTCTTATTTGCGTCTTTTTACTTTCTCGTATACGAAGTACACAAAGAGAAAGTATTGAAATCGTCAAAAAAAAAAAAAATATCGAGATTTTGAGGAATCTCCACGTTTTAGACCTCCCTGAGTCCCAAAAACACAATTTTGAAATTATGTGTGTCTGTCTATGAACACGATAACTCGAAAACTATTAGAGTTAAGGGAATGAAATTTGGTATGTGATCTTTACACATAATTTGTAGGCGTCTATCAACTTTTGGACAAAATCCGTCCACGGGTGTCTGTATGTATGTCCGTGTTAATTTGAACGCGATAACTCACAAACTTAAATAGCTAAGTGGATAAAATTTGGTACACATTTTTATCATCAAGAATGTAGGTTTGTTTCAAATTTTGGACCAAATCCGTCGAAGGGCTGACTCTCTGTCTGTATAATCGCATACTTTTGAACGCAATAACTTCTTTAGAAAATTACTTTGATAAATTAAATTCGGAATGTAGCCTTCTTACCTTAATGGTAGATTTGTGTCCAATTGTTGTGTCAATCGGTTAAGAAACAGGTGTTCAAATTGTAAATTTCGTTTCCTTTATCTTACACCCAGCCCTATTAGTAATCACGCCGGCTTCTAATTTCACTTCCGCGTTGGACGACCTTCGGAAATAGTGGTATGACGTTTCGCTTATTCCTGTTCGTTTCACTACCTTTTAGTTTATTTTTTTCTCTACATGTGTTAGGAGTATACGAGAAAGTTTAGGGGAGACAACTCCCGCTGGTTTATCTCTTCTTCAACAGCGCCAACCATATGAAGATCTAAAGCATGTTTTTTTTCGTTCACGTGCTCATAATCCGCACTTGTAATCTTTTGTAAGAACATAAAATTTTTTCGCGAAGCTCTTTATTATATGTATTATTTTATAAATCATTTGAATACATTTATATTCTATTTTATTTATTCTATAGTTGAATATACGCACGAGAAGATATAATATATTTATATAAGAGTGTTACTGGGAAAAGAATGTCAAATATGGTTTAATGCTGTTTAATCTTCTTTAAAATCTTATAAATCCGAAACAAACAATTAAATGGAAATTTTTATTCCTTAATTTTCTTCGTCGTTCTCTGCGCCTTACTGTGTGATGTATGTCTTGTCACAATTTCATTAATATAAACAGCAAAAATATTCAATTATTGCTATTCTTGTGATTTTTTGCTTTAATTTAGTAATAAAGAATACAAACTAGTTTGGAAACCAGTTTATGTATTCAAAACTAATCCATCAAAGGATTTATCAATTTCAATTTACACTCTACTTTCATTGAGAGCATTTCTGCCTTTCATCTGAAATTTCCAGTGATGTAACAAAATAATTCTTAAAAATAAAATAAAGAATATAAATTTCCATACGAGGGTTTCTCCTCAACATATAAGGATCCAAGGGGCTGTTAACTCTGTCATTGATGGTAAAACAAGCTCCAATAAGCGACTCCATTTCATGTGGATTTAATCGAGGCAATGGACCAACAGGCTTATCCCTAAATAGAAATAGCAAATGTAAGTGGAACTACTCATATCCTTTAAAGTCACAAGTAATGAACAATTGTATGCGTATGTTAAATATAACGAGTTAACATGCTTGCTAATTTAAGTTAAGGTAGAAATTTAAGAAATATTTTAACCCACTAGGAACAAACCTTAATAGTAATTTTACTTGAAGAATCGTAAATAATAATATATTACTTGAAATATCTTTTATACAAGAATGTATCAAGCCAAAAATTCATATTGTGGCAGTTCTAATCCTCTTTGATTTTGTATACCTAGCCAAGCCCCTTAGTCAGGGACTAATGATAAAAAGGGAATCTACTGGTGGTCAAATTTACCAGGAAAGCACACTTGCACCTCAGATTAAAGTATGACTTATATCTTATATATGGGGATAGGTCACTTTCCTCGAAGACTTTCAGAAGACATTGGCCTACATTAGTATGTAGCTAATGCAGTGCTACGTGTTTAGCTTGTGAGAAAATTAGGCAACATTCGTAATCCAGCCCTTTCGCAGCGAGTATTTCATTGTTAACTCTTTGAACCCGGCTAGAGTGAGAATTCAAGTGCCTCAAAAACTGGAGTAAATTTTCATTCATGAAATCAGAATGAAGTCCTCCCTTTCTCTACTGAAATTCCAGGAGGACGACACCCTCGGTTGCGCGATCAATTGTCGACAAAGGAAGGAACTAATTTTCTCTCGTAAAATTCACCCAGGCGCCCGAAACCGCCTGAGTCCGGCCTGGGTCAAATGAGGCGGTTTGAGGCGGGATAGGGCACATAGGGTTAACGTGCATATCTTTTCACGAGTTTATATATTGTTTTAACAGTGCTAGATAAAAGCGCGGGCATATGCCAACAATGTTCTTCCTTAGATTTCAGCCATGATATGCCTTAACCGACTAGGCCACTATGGGGCTGTTAATTTTATTACTTTTGTTGGATGATTAGGTTTTTTTTATTTATTTAACCCTCAGCGATTTCACCTACCTACCTAAAATGGTGTAGTGCTGTACGGTAATAAAACCAGAGAGTTAAGATTCATAAAACATGCATGTCATAACTGCTCACATAAAAACATAGTGTCATAGAACAAAAATCATACAATATGCATGCCAAAATTCAGAAGAGTTAAGAAAAGTATTAAAAAGTGTTACAAAATGTATTACAAAAGTATTAAAAGTATTACAAAATAAAACAAAAAAGCTAAGACTAATGACTAAGAACTGAAACTAAACTTAAATTAATATGGGATGCAAAATAATATTTTTCGATAAGAAATTTGCAATAAAAAATGGCATGATTGGATTTAATGATTTATCGCCGTTGGAGACAATTTACGTTCACGTGATACGTATCGTTTCGATTTAATTTTGGAATTCATTGCGCTATTTGCAGTATAACAGAGGAAGTCACACAGCAACTGAGAAAAATGTGAAGTTAGTTGGTGGAGGGCAAGCACCATTACATTTATCATTTGAATTTACTCCCCGGTGGGCACCACGAGTATGTGGATGAGAAGCCGCTGAATAAGTAAGAGGGTTCTCGCTTCTCCTGGGGATGCGATGCCTCCCTCCAGTGATCGTACGTGGCTTCTTCGGGAGGGGTCGTTCCGTGGCCTGTGACGCTCATTAGGTCTCTGCTATCAGTACTCGAGCTGATGCAGCGACTGTCATTCAGGTCTTTGGTTGCTTCGGCAGGACAGGAGTAACACGGTTTACGATTATAATTTAGAATATAGTTTATAGAAATCAAATATGCACCAATTTTATGTTGAAATCCATTACGTATCTTACAGGAGGAAAAATGACCAGACATCCCAGTTTTGCATAACTTGGCGTGCTTTAAGAGATGCTGAGTAAAGCTTATCATAAGTGTGTGGCGCCGCGTGAACTGACTCCACTGAATTAAATCCAAAAAAAAAATTGAACTTCTCCAGGATAAATTACTAATTATGGCTATGATAAAATAGTGTAATTACGTCTAATTACTGCATTTTATTAAAAATGATTTAATAATTTACTCGTCGTCGCTCCCAAAATCAACCATATCTTCGGCATCGTGGTTAAGATGGAAAAATTCATACAAGTTTTCGGTATCAAAATCGTCTTCTTTCAGAATCTGCAAAATACGAATACACATTTATACACAATGGTTTCTACAAATTTAAGTGAGAATAATAAATATAGCAATGATTGCCCTACTGGGTTAACGAATGAACTGATGAGAAATTTGAATATGCTGTTAAATAATGAAAAATCAATACTATTATTTGCTATAATAACACTTTAACCCATTATATTCCAAAACTCTATTATTTCACTTTTTCAAAAAAAATGAACATGATAGCATGAATGAAATATGAAAAAACATTATTTCTGAAGTTTTTAATCAAACTAATTAATTAACTTTTAATTAAAATTAATTATATGTTTACTTAGAAAAATTATTTTCACTGGATTTGTACCTTCTATAGCAATCAGCTCAACATTCAGATGGAACAATCAAAGCTTAAAATTGCATGGTCTGTGAAAACCAAGCGTCCTACAAAAAGGGACAATGCCAGATAATGGATTAATTTTACTTACTTTTAAAAACATATAATTAGCACTTGAACGTATTTTAAATTGATGTGGGGAACAGAATTTAATCTTTCCCTTCACAAGTTTAACAACTACTTGTAAATGGAACAAAAACTGCACATTCAAAATATTAATGCAACTCACAATTAGTATATCGATCGTCACGTAAACATTATTTTATATTAAAAGTATAATTACAATTCTAACAATTACTAATGTACATACCAGTGTATCTGGAGTCCCACAAAATCTTGGATGCTCATCATAAAATTCTTCATCCGGTTTTGTGCAGTTGTTTGGATACTCTTCACAGAATTTGCTTCTTTTGATGCTGAAAACGGAAAAATGAAGCTTATATAAAGTAATAAAGGCATTGGATGAAACAGAGAGCATCTATAATATTGGCAATGAAATTTAGAAAATGAATAAATCGTATTGATTAAGTCTAATAGACTTATCATGTAAATGATGAGAAATTATGTTTATAAGAAAACTAAAACTGTGCTTTAAATATGACCTCTCAGAGAAAATGAATTCTGATTTCCCATTAACGGTTCGCTCTGCATGAAGGCCAATTTAGAATGTGATTCGTATTTTTGAATCAGATTACAAGAAAATTACTTGAGTCAACATCACCTACTCTCTCACACCGAATCAGTGGATAAAATTTGATCAATGTAGATTTGTGTGCATATGGCCAGTGTACACAGCAGATCCGGAGGAATCAAGTGTTTAATCAGTGACTCTCCGGTCCAGCAATCAGACCGCAGCATCATTGTGGGTCACAGACAGTTTCGGATCATCAGCTTAGAAACAAACAGTGCTGCAAAAGTTGCGTAGACCCAAGTTGTAGGAAATCTGTACTGATTATTTTGATATATAATGACAATAAACCAAAATTTGATAGTTTTTGAGTTATAAGCAAAGATTAGGATAAAGCCATTTTTTTCATGTGTTTTGGCTATAACTAAAATCCCAACAAAAATTTTCCGTGGTAAACCTCAGATTCATTTTCAGCACCCTAAAATCGTAAAGGAGCAAAAAATTAAAACTCCTCCAGATTTTATTTAAAAAACTACCTAATTACTGGACTACTAAGCGAAAGCGCTAAAAAGTCAAATGAGGACGGCAAAAGCGAAAGTCACGCGCCAAACGCGGTCTGCGGTTATTACAGCTCAGAGTGCCTCTAAATTTCACGGAGAAAAGGTTGCTTTTTTCTTCTGATGTATCGCTCAGAGTGAGAATTCCTTTCCTTCGGAGGGGCAGAGGCCACTGCAGTTCAAGCCTGTGTCTCCCTTACTTGTTGATCCATTTTCCGTCTTCCTTTGATGTTTTTTATTACTTTTTTCTGCTACTTTCGTTGATTATTAAACTCTTGAAGCGGAAAGGTAATCAATAAGAATAAAAACGAAAAAACAAGCTTCTAAAATAATTTTAGGGGGGGATGCAACGCTGCAGCTCTTATGGACGAGCCTCCACTGGTCACAGAGAACATTTAATTTAATTTAGTTCAGTTATGTTAACATCAAATTTTGAAGCAACTCGATAATTATTTTTTGACGGAAATCGCAATTTAGAACCGTGAACAAATGGCAATGACAACACCTGGATTGGAACCCTCTCCTCTCCAAACTTCAGCTCTACACCAGCGGTAAAACGTTTCATCTCTGAAGTCAGATTAATGCATTGTGCACCAAGCTTCCACGCACGGCGGATCTTCGGTGGAATAGGATAGACCCTACTATCAAGCCACCGTGGCCTCCCAAAGAGAATGACTTATGAAGAGATGATAACTTTTTGTTTGTGGTATTGTTATGATATAGGCCATATTAATTAAAGAGTAAAAAAGATGCCATATAAATATATATATTAAACCTTGATAAAACTTATGCTCTTAACCAACTCGTTTATAAGATTTCTGAAACAAAAGATTTGAAAATCACTTTATAAGTTTTTTCAAAGTATCATTATGCTCAGTTAGGGTAAAATTCATCTTCCATTATCCACTCCAGAACAAAAATTATAGATCTCAAGCTAGGACAAAAGCAAGAGATACGTTGCGTCATGCAATTTCCGTGACGAATTCTCTGATTCAGACGCTAATAAATTTAATAAAAACATTTTTTAAAAACACTCTTTTAAAAGTACCTAGAAGGCGAAATTATTTTTATTTTTATTATTTTCTACTTTGAAGTCTTTAATTTATAATTCATTTTTATAAATATTAAGAATCTTCAAATAAATTTTCGTTTCAAATTCACTAATAGGTGAAAATCTCGTCTGGAGCAGGAAGTTAATTAAATTTATCGATTAATTGACAATTAAGTTGTGAAAATATTAAAATAGAGTATTGTTATCAACAACACAGAAATGTAAAAAATTTCGAAACTCTATCAAATCTATAGGATATGAGTGGAAATAGATAACAAAATTCGACCCTCACGAACGTAAAACAAGTCAGTTAAATAAAAGTGTATTAAAAAAATCTTTAGTTAAGTCCATTTTGTCCCCTTCTTACAAGATCCCAAAAAAATTACTCTAGTTTCTTTTCATATAGTCACCATAAGGACTTGAATAAACTGACTTTGTTTGAAGATTTATATATTCAAGATACCCAAGATTAACCGTAAAAACTTTTCATTTATAAAGAATACTGTGATATTTGTAACAAATAGAAAATAAGTATTTGTAAAATTATGAATTCCAAGTTTATTATTAAAATATTTTTCTGAAGAAAAGAAATTAATTAAATAAAAATCGTTCAGCAGTAAGATAAATTAATTAAAAAATCGTTGGGCACAAATTTATTTCAAAAGGTAATAAAAATTTAATGACAACGCCAGTTTTGTCTTTTGAGAACATTGCCTAGCAAAGTGGAAGAAGAAATGTTGTTAAGAGGAATTCGATGTCAATGAATGTAATTTGTGTGATTAAAATATCGTTATTTGTGAAAAATTGTCAATTAAATGCGTTTTTCTTGTAAAGAAGATTCATCATGCTTTATCCAATACAGTAAAGCACTCAGAATATTTATTATCAGCCTTTGGTAAGGATTTTAAATGTCAATTAAGTTCATAAATCCTGTTCTGAAAGAAATAAAATTCTTCACAATGTTTATGAAAAAAGTGTTGCCATGATAATATTAAATTCTTACAAATAATCTATTTATGTTTCTTTTCATAATAATTAATATATGCATTTCTTTCCTTTGTATTTCTTCATGCACTTAAGGACAGGAAACAGGTTGTCACATACTTTTGTAATTGTGGACTACGAAAAGAATTTAATGAGGTGCGTGAATTTTCTTTAGCATTCGTAAATGATTGTCTAAAATAGCTGCAAAAACTGCTAGTTCCTTATTTTCAATTATACGAAGATCTCAAAACTTCAATATCTGCAGTAAGAACTGTTTGCAAGAAAACTGGAGAAAGTTTTTTCAGCATTGTGGAAATAAAATAAAGTGTACAAAGTTAGTATTATTATATTCTTGGTATTTACATCTAAATATTAAAGATGGAATTTTAAATAACTCATGTCATCTGAGAGATCTTAGAGCCTAATCTGAGGCATGTAATAGATGCGCCTAATAAAGGTTTAATTATTATCTGCGTGTACTTCCTTATTAATATCTTAGGAATATTGTGGATCATCTTGTGCTAATAGTGTTAGGCGAAACCTCGCTTAGATTTTAAGCGATATTCATGTTAATAATAAACGTTGCTTAACATGTCTATTACTCTTGTCTATTAACAGTAGAAAATGGCGATGGCATTATTATTTAATGAGCAGTGAATTTAAACAAACGTTAAAATTTATACAAAGTACCACGAAGATTTCGACTACAATTCAGGTTATCTGCACGTGACAATGAACTCTATGAGTGGTGTATGAATACTGTATTTTCGTTTTCTGTACTATAAAAAAGCAATAGATGTTCTATGACTTTTTCATGGTATGTGTAGAAATTGCGTTCGAGATCTAGGTATTAAAAAATATTATTACTCTTTTAATTTATGTAATGCTTCATTGCCTTAAGGGTACGATGGCCGTTCGAAGCATAGTTTCTCTGTTTGGGAATTTTTTTTTCTGAAATGTTCATAACAATTTTATAGCTTCCGTTTTAGACTGTAAAATTGCAGCAAATTACATTGATAACTATTTGAATTTTGGTAAGATATCAGAAAAATGTATTCAAATCTTTTAAAACCTCAAATCGTTCCTTGCCCATTAAAATATAGAATAAAACTCTTTTTCTAGTTTTAATAAACAGATATTTTAATTCCACACAGTATTTTACATATTTGATATCACTGAAATTACAATTTTTGCTTCAATTGTAGAATTAATTTATTTTTTCGTTAAAAATCTCTAAAAATCATGGTAATAAATATTCACTAGGTCCTCAATATAAAAAAATGTACATAGAACCTTTAAAGGAAACAAATATAAAAATATTGTGAACTTTCAGGTGATTGCTCATACTTACGGATTAAAGTTACAAAACGTATACGCTGGTGACACAAATGTCTTGTCCCGTAATATTTCAGTGTCAACAACAGTAGGATACTGAAGGGCATAGCACAGGAAAGCAATGCATTGATAGAGGAATGCAACTGTAAACAACAGAAATACCAAACTCCGAAATATCTTCCTAGGCTTGTTGTCAGTTGACAAAACTGCTGAGACAGCGCAGACAGACGATTCTTCAAATACTTTAGAAGCATGATCTGTCACAGAATCATGTTGTCCATGCTCTTTATTATTGGCAAGATCATTAGACATCTAATGGAATGAAAAGCATATAATAAATTATAAAGGTATGTATTGTAGATTTATAAGAAGTTAGTTGTTTGGTAAGTTAATAATAAAATATTTTCACAGTGGTTCCTCATCAGGAACATTAAATTCAAGATGAAAAAAACATTGTAAGGATTTCTTTAATCAGCGACGATTTAAGTTCTAAGTACTTGAAAAGCTGCGAGCGAACGCTTCTTTGTCGAATGAAATAATGCCTACTTCTAAAATCTTCGAGTTATACAAAACTTAATGAAACTAAACAACTTCATTACAGAGGCTGTTCGTACATTTCTTAGACGATTTCTTTCCACTGTAGGAAAAATTCGTTTGCTCTGAAAAATTTATTTCCACAACACTTACATTTTTGAAGCAATAAGTTATCATCTGCTGCCAAAAAGTTTTGTTTACATGCAAAATGGCGCTTTTAATGAAGTGATGGATGGAAGGTTAGGTTTTTGCTCTTTCGGAAAAGAGTTAATCTTAATCAGTTATTTAAAGACTCTGTGAAAGCCATAGTATTTCGATATCTAAAGCCACAATAGGTAATATTTTTTAATAAGAAAGGATAAAAACGTCCAAGTTTGGTTTCAAGTGAAAAAATTGCTCCAAGGAAAACACGCTGTTTTTCGAATATTGCAAAGGGGATATCTTTAATGTTAAAAGAAAATCCTACTAGTTTGTTGCAAAATCATAAAAATGCTCAGTATCAACTGTAAACAAAATTATAAACACTGATTTGAATCTCAAAAAGGCCCCAAGAAATACAATTTTCGTAGTCTTTCTTCAAGTTAATCGCAGAACTCAGACATGCAGCAGAATTCTTTATGAAGAGCATTTATCCGAACAAAAATGGAAAAAAATGTTGTAACAGTAGCTGGAGCTTATGCTTATTTAAATGACTGAATGAAAAAAATTAAATTCATCATCATCAAAGAGGAGAAACATATCTTAAAACATGGTTCAAAGAATCTCAAGAAAGTTTTTCTAAGAGAATTCTGATTGTTGCTGGTTTTTCATATAACGCCAAAATAAAAGTAAAGAGAGTGGGTAAAAATGTTAAAATCAACTTCACAAACTATCAGGAGCATATTTTATCCATAATCTTCAAGTATGAAATAACATGTCTTTATCCACAATGCCACCAATCAGTAAAAATGCACCAAAACAAAGGAAGCAGCCGCACATCACAATTCACTGTTAATTTCTTGAAAAAAATAGAATTTCTTGAAAAAAAAATATCTTTACTGATATTCCTGGTAAATAGTTCTGTATCACTCATGAATTTTTGAGATTTTGGACTTTTAAACCGCATTAATGAAACTCCGACCTACTAACCTTTTCAGACTTTCGAAAACTGTTCAATAGAAATGGGACAATATACCTCTTCCGATATCACAAAAATCATTAGTGTCATGGAAGTTACGATGTAGAAAGATTATTAAGAATACTGGCTATCAAATTGAACATTTAAAACACAAAAATATTATGTTAAATAATTCTGTATATAACATTAAAATCGTTTAAAAATGTGCGATCAGCTTTTCTATAAACACTAAGATTTTTTGCACAGAATATTAATTATCCGTATTTCGAATTAAATCTCGTGCAGGAACATCAATGAATTTCATATTTCTTAGGAAAATACGTTTATTATTGATACGACACACCTCGAACTTTCCATCTGTATTGTCATCCACTCTCGTAATTGGTGAAAAATGTTCGTCATTTCTTGGGAAAAATCAAACAAGTATTTCTCTTTTGTATTTTATCTTCTAAAGGGTAAAGAAGTTAGGTTACTTCTTAAATTTCTAAATTAAATGTAGTTTATTCAAAATATATATGCTAAATTCCGTTTATTTTGTTGCAAATATTATCATCTAACTCCTTAGAATTGTCTTCTTAAATGAGAGAGAAAAATCTATACGTCAGACATGATTTAACTTTTTAGCTTATTTTTTCTATTATTTTTATTAACGGGAGCTGTATCTTCTAAAGTATCCGATAAATGTAGTTTTTCGTTAAAAGCTAGTAAAAGAGACTGAAAAAGAAAAAAATAATATAAAAACTCATATATTTAGATTCCATTTTTCGTACAAGAAATAAATAAAAATAAAAAGATAATGTTTTGAAAATATTTTATTAAAAGTATCACAATGCTGTTCCAAAGATTAATGATGAAATAGCGGAATGAATCTAACGGGCATTTATTGTAATTCTCGGGTCAATAAAAATAAAACTTACATTTAATTCATCTAAGTTCATGATTTTTAATGCTGTTCACATGATTTGATTAAAGATTATTCTTTCATTTAAATTTTATTATGCAAATATGCTATAAAATTGAATTTTTATTAGTAAAGAAACCATATAATTTTTAATTACACTGAAGACTTTTACGACTTTAAGTAACTTTAAATGAACTGAAGCAATTAATTATTTTTCGAGCATATTAGTAAACTATAAGATATTTTGATAGTTTTCAAAGGACATTACGAATTCAATTTATTATAAAATAGTGCTTTTCAAAAATGTGTAATACATTAAAAAAGTTCTGATTCATTGACGCTAGTTGCATTAAACTTCATGCAATATCTCGAGAAAATTTCCTCAGTATGAAGCATTTGCGGATTAAATTACGATCTAAGTTAGAAATAAATTATGAATGAAATGAAGAATTAAGCCCAAATTTTGCAATCAATTCATTTTTTAACATTAATCTGCAACACTCAAGATATTTTGCAAAAAGGTGGGAGTCAAAAGTCAGTCAGGGAAAAAGAATGAAGTCAGGCTACCCTAGCTATTTCGGGACATCTTGTCATATTACATCGGCATTCAAATAGTACAAACTTAAGTATGCAACGGAAACTATTAATGTATCATTAATATTTAAAGGAACTGCAATAATGAACTCTCATTATTCACTAAACTCTGACAACCGTGCTCTATGTATAAAAAATGGTATGGAAAATTTTTCAGCAGATAACATTTTAAAATCTTGGCAAATGTCGTTTTAAGTTTATAACGAGAACTATTTATTTACGAGCAACCATCGAGCGTGTTCTCTTCTCAATTTCTCGCAAACTTCAGAAATATGGTGCGTTTATTGTTTAGCTTTATCGTAAATTAAAGAAAGAATCAAATTCGACTTTTCGACATCTTCCTTCTCACTGATTGTGTCCATTATTTCATATGAATCTTCAATTTCGCGTCCAGACCTCATGTGTCCACCATAGTTTTGACAGTGCATAAACGACTACCGGAACCTACGAGAAATTCGTCGAAGTTCTGTCCAGAACACATACCAAACATCATTTATCTAACTAGTTGTGTTTTAGGTGTTATTCGCGAATGCCTGTAGACAGACTCTTTGATGGATTTCCTCCAAAATCTGATAAAGATCTACAATTTTGGTTCAGAGACCACTTTACAAATTTCATTCGTCTGGCTTTTCTTCGTTTATGAGTTAATTACATACAGGTATAATTCCAAACCTGGGTTCCGTTACGAATCCGTTACGTTGGGTACATCATTTACGAAAAAATTAAGGGAGGAATCATTCGGAAAATTTATTTCAAATTTGGGACAAAAAGAAAGGTCTCAATCCAGAATAGTGTCAAAAATAAAGACTGTCAGGGTAATCCGAAAGGTCTTGTCACTTTTCACTCAAGTTCAGTATCAAATGACAAAGAAAACAATACGTTTTTTCTTTTACATTCACGAATTAAAGACGGAATATCTATAAAATCCTATTATATATACATGTCATAATTGCAAAGTATTAAAGCAAATAAATCCTCCACTTACTTTTGCTACTTCTTACGTTAGATTACGTTTAGCCCTGCAACAAGTAAAGCATCGGTTAGAATACTTTCAGTGACATCTTCCAACACCGCAGGCTTATTCTGCTTAAGTGATATTCATTTCTCTTAATTGTGAGCAAAGACATCTTCCTTATTGAAACCAAGGACTTGGAAACAGAAATAGTTGAAGGTGCTTCAACAAGTGAATAATTGAACATTTAAAGTTTCGACTTTCCTACGCTTAACATCCTTAAATTTCTCCGTTTCGAGCATGCGCATTGTCTCATGATCCAATTCATAAATTGTGTTCTGGAATTTTAATTGTTCATTATTTCTTTTGCTACTTAAAATGGGTCCCTCGCCCTTGTTTTGTTTTATTTTCACATTCAAATGTTTATGGAAACGGAAAAGGAATAAAGGATGAATACTTTTATTCCCTTGAAGTCGATAAGCTTCCAAATCGTGATAACTTTGCATTTTAAAATGATCAGTTATCTATTAATTTCCTTCTAATTTAACAAGATAAAGTTTATAAGCTGGAATTGCTTAACACGATATCGCCCAAATTAATTCAAAGCATAGATTTCAGTAAATTTCTATTAATTTATGGTCAAAATACCAATCTTAATATAAATAAAATTCATTGTGGGTTTGTATGTATGTTTGTATATATGTTTGTATGTATGTTTGTATCGATGCTCCACATCTCCTCCTAAACCACGGCAATGATTTCGACTAAACTTTGCACACTTATTAATTAAGAAAAGAGGAAGATTACTGTCAAATTTTTAAAGCGCAAAAGTTAATTAAACAGTCAGTTAATTAAAAAGTAACCGAAACCGTTTTTCCGCTGTAAGTTCGGAACAAATTATCTCCCAAAAATTATTTTTATACCATCTTAAAGTTCAAAATTTAACCTTTTTAATGAAATCAATTTTATATCTGTGACATTTTGTCTTCAATTCTTATTAATTTTTCAAAATTTAATAAAAGGTTTACACGCAGACGATTTTAAAATAAATCAAATTTAATGATACTAGAGTTGATACTGATGAGTTGCTAGTTAATAGTGTAATTACTTTGCCATTATTTTTTCTGTTTATTTTTTCAAATATCGTTTGGCAATGTTTTCATTGGCTCTTAAAGAATTCTAAAGCTTATTTAATTAGATTAATAAATCACCGCAGTTCATATTACCTGTCATTTTTACCTGCGTTTCCTAAGAAATAATAAATCCTTAATCCTTAATAATATATTAAATGAAAAAGTGTGTTTGTTTGTTACGCTTTCACAGCCAAACTACACGTGGAATAATTTATTTTTAATATCACTATTGGAGCTGGGATGATAATTAAAAAACGTTAATGCTAGATAGGTGCCCTATTGAATAAAATTTTGATATATATAACAATTATTAAATTAGTACTGGGTGCTGAAATATAAAACACACAATTAATAATACAATTTTTAGCTGCACCTTAATTATTCACCTACCTTTGTGAAATGTGAAAATACTTGGCCGCGCTAAAGAAATTAACAAACTGAATACATTAGAAACATTGCGCTGTAAAAAAATATTAGAGAAAATTGAAACAGAATCAATATGTAAATTTTAAATATTTTTTATTTATAAATGTTTGAATTAAGTTTTACTGCCATATTATTATGAATTAATTGTAACTGGATGCACATAACAACCAATATAAAAATACAAATAATTGATAAATGTAACTACACATTAATATGAAAAGAACATTGCAGACTTTGAAAATTACACAATATACTGAAAGTGGAAAATTGGAGTAAACGAGAGATCTCACAAATTACGTTATTTTTTGTGGTTGTCAAGCTAATGCTTTTTTGATATAACAGACACGCTTGAAACATTTTTGTTGAACAAACAGTTTACACCGCTTTGTCATTCACTATCTGTGATCTAAATGCAGTTTCTACTTTATAAGCCAACACACTTTCTTTCAGCGGTAACTCAGAACATTAGATATTAGGTCATAACTGTCATCATTCAACACAGACGAAAAAATCAAACGCTGGTCTTGAAAATCGTTCGGACAATGCTCAACACCACTTTTTTAAAAATGTTATTGGAATCACAGTTTTTTTTTATTTTACTTCATCTCCTCTTACGTGATCATTTCTAATAAAATCTTCTGCACGCTGAGAGGCCGAGAACCGAAGGAATAATCCCAACGGTCTCGAGAACCTCCAGACGTGCGTCGGTTACTTTCAGTGTAAAAAGGCAATCGAAATCAGACAAAGGAAAATGCTTCCAGTAAGAGACGCCAAAGCCAATTAACCCAAAAATTTATCCGCAAAACAAGATGGCGAGTAAATAATCCCGTTGAATTAATTTGATTTATAAATTAATAAAGTTGAAACATTAATGGAAAAGACATCAAAGGTTAAGACAATTAATATTTAAGTCGAATACTAAGTAAATAATTAAGAAAAATTTAGAAATTTAATGAAACTGCTAAAAATTAAAATTAAAATTCAAAAGTTGCCAGAAATGCCACACGAGATCAAAGAAATTTTAGTGGCAAAGATTTAAATATTTAAAAAAACTGATAAAACCGAAAAATGATGTAGATGCAATTTTTACAATCTAACAGTCACACATCAAGTGATCTTAAAGCAAACCGCGATTATGTGATATTGCTGAGAAAATAAACAAATCATTTATTTATGGAATAATAACTGAAATTATTCAATTCCGACGCTTGTTTTTCATTTTTCGAGTTTGTAGTCTATTTAATTTTAGTTATTTATATTTGCATCTTTTCTACATCAGATTTTATTCAAGAAACTATCGATAAATTGACGTCAGGACAGAAATCTGTTGATAGATATGATATAGCTGCAAGAGTTTTTAGATTAATATTTAGAAACTGATTTTAATTATAACTAAAGGAAAATATGCGAAGATATAGTATTTTGTTTCATGTATGCTTTTGAATGGTAGAAGTGGATGACATATAGTATGATGGATGGTATATTCCACAGATTATAAGGGCCTGATGATACCATTGAGTATAATGATGTAATTTACAGTAGCGGAGAATATATAAGGAATAGAGAATGGTTGTTGAATTGGTAATTTTGGCTCTGATTAATGAAAGTTTAGGTCAGATAAATAAAAAAAATATATGTAACAAATGGAGGGAGGTATTACAGAATATCTACCGGTAGATACGCTAATGGGCAATAATAATTAAGATCAACTTCTTCATATAACAGATAACAAGTTCTTCAACTCCTTAGAATTGCCAGGGGTACCCTTCAGACAAGTTGAGATTAAAAGTCAGTGTGCCAGTACAATTGATACGTAACCTCGATGTACCGAGACTGCGCACTATTACAAATTGCACACCTAGGTCCAAACGTCGTGAGAGTGTTTTAATTTCACGCATTCCGATAATACTGAAGAATTTACCATCCAAGTTCAAAAGGTAACAATTCCCTTTAAAATGAGCATTTGCCAGGTTCAGGGCCAGACACTCAAAGGGGCAGGCGTACAATTGTAAAGCCATATTTTTTCCATGGGCAACTATATGTGGCGTGTTCACGTGTGTCCAGACCACAAAACTTCTACATCCGCGCAAAAAACGTAAAACAAAAAACGTAGTATACAAAAGTGTGTTAGTATAGATAAACAAAATTACCTAACTATAACAACATACACTCCTGTTAGTCGTCCAATTATCAACCGTCAAAACTTTTAATTTCCCCTTTCAACATGTAACTAAACATTTACATTCGTTAATGTAAAAAAAATAATAATTCAAATTCTTCGCGCACGAAGTGGCGGGTAACAGCTAGTATTCACATAAATGTGATGTAAAATAAATTTGAAGAAATGTTTTTCGTTTTTTTAAAAAATTTTGGAAAAAAATATTAAAAAATCGGTAGAAAATCATTTTTAAAAACTTTTTAAAACAAGTATTAAATATTTTTAAAATATAGTAAAATATAAAAATATACTTTCTAATTCCTTGCATTACCTTAAAATAAAATGAAAGAAAAAATTTTTAAAAAATTCAAAATGACGAATTCTCCTCATCAAAAATATATAGCTGTTGAAAATAGTTTAGGAGTTTGGGAATACTTATTGACTTCATAGAAAAATAATAAGAGAATCATTGGAATGCATTCGGTTTAACCGCGGAATTGAAATGCAATTGTCCTATAAATAGGACGCTGGGCGTTAACGGGTTAATGCAACATGATACATGTATGATGCAAAAATCATACAAAACGCTTTACAGGGCAGATCATTCGATATTGAGTTACCAAACTGGGCACGTAGCTACTTCTCTGATAGTAATTGCTTAATAAGAAAGGTTTTTCAAAATTTCTTAAGACTTTTAATTAAAAATTAATCGAATTTTTAGCGTTTTCCTTTAAGTACTTCGGAGGATAATATTGCCCAAAAATTACTTTTACACATCTTTAAGATTCAAAATATAAGTTTTCCAGAGATTCCAATTTTATGTATGAGCTTTTTTAAAATTATACTGATTTTTTTTAAATAAAAATTTATTAAACAATATTTTTTCTTGTTTTGTTTATTCCATTTATAAACTTTGCGGACATCTTAAATAAGTTTTTTGTTTCCACATTATGGTTGCTTTAATTAAGCTTCCATTTTTAACAATAATATGAAAATAGGTGAATTAAGCCTGGAAAATTATCATACTATGATGTTTCGCACTATAGGTTCTAATCTCCTTTATTTTTTTAAACTCTACACTATTAGAGAGAAAAAAATTACAGCATTTCATCATTACTTTCATTTATTTGTAGAGACCTCTAGTCTAAATAGTGCTATTTTGGAAAAAATGGTTTTTGGGTCTCTATTCTTCATTCAAGCTCTAATAGATGGAATTATGTAACCTTTAATTATATCTGAAAATCATACGAAAATAATATAGAGTAGATATTTGAGCATATGAGCGTCATTTATATATGAATAGCCCGAAAGTTGAGCACATCTTTAAGACAGAAGCGAGTAATACTTCAACAAGACCTGTATAAAATGTATGGAACTGAAAAATATTTTGCGTAATTGTATTTTGAGATGCAGTTAATCAGTAGTGATGTAAAAAAAATTCCATTTGGTGTTCTTTCCCTTTTGTGTTCTTTAACTTCAGATAACAATTGCTCAGTAAATTAAATTAACATTTTTCTTACTTTTAAAAGCTTATCTTAGAATTTAAAAAAAGCAAAACACTTTAAAATATTCAAGTTCCTACCAAAAGTAATTCATAATGCCCACAAGAGAAAAACAATTAAAAGGAAGTTTAATGAAGAATGTAACACACCATCATGGGAAGACTATAATTTTTTTCGCACAAAGGGCTTAAAGTAAGTTTTCAACATCAACACTAATCTCAAATTTATAGAAAATAAAAATTGATCGGAAATTTGTTATCTCTATATGAATAGTTATACTTTTACTAATAAATCTTCAACAGTTAACCATAAATTTATTTAAATATGTATTTTTTGTGGTCCGAAATATCAAGTTGAGTAAAAAGTTTTCCGCCAAGGGGAGATACCTCCGCGCCAACAGTTGTCATTTCTGGGGTTGTTAACTTTCCCACAAACGGATTTTTGCATTCGGAAGCTGAAAATTGGATCTACAAGATTGTATAATTTGTTTGTTGAAAATTTATTATCTTGTGCGCCAAAAAGTGTTTAAAATGGAGCTTTCACGTCAAGAGATCAGAACTATTATGTACATACTATGAGTTCCGTAACAAACTCAGTGCGACTAAATGCCACAAAAAATGTGTGAAAGTTTAGGCATCAATACTGTTTCTTATGATACAGTCAAAGTTTGGTTTCGGAAGTTTAAGACTGGGAATTTCGACATTGAAGATGAACCACGTTCTGGCCGCCCTATTGAAGTTGATTGTGAGCAGTTAAAGCAAACCATTGATCAAGACAGAAATGTTTCAACACGAACTATTGAGTTAGAGCTTGACATTTGCCAAAAAACAATAGTTAACGCTCTGAAACGCATAAATGTAACGGTTAATTTCAACCGCTGGGTGCCTCACGAATCGACTGTTAAGACAAGCGCAAGAGAAAAGCGACCTGTTTGGCTCTGCTGAGAGATTAAAGGAAAGAGAAAATTCTGGACATATTTGTGACCTGTGATGAAAATTCGGTGTATTACAACAATAAAATCCATAAAGGAGGGTAGTCAGCACCTAGGGAATCAGCAGGATCGGTTGCAATACGAGCCCTAACTAACAAGAAGGTGCTTCTCTGTATCTGGTGGGATTGTCGCGGAATTATCTATAAAGAGTACCTGAAAAGCTGACAGACAATCAACAGTGCAATATACACAGCAACATGTTAATCAAAGTTCGTAATGCCATTCGCGGAAAACGAAGAAACGTGTTCAGAAGGAAGTTGGCTCTCTTTCATCAAAATAACGCCCGGCCACATGTTAGTACGATGACCGGCTGGACACTCTACAAGCTGGAGTGGGATTTGATACAACATCCACCATACAACCTAGACATGGTCCCTTCGGATTTCTATCTGTTTTCACATCTGCAGCTTCATCTTGTTGGCGGAATCTTCAATTCAAATGAGGAGGTCATAAATGAGGCCTATCTCTTTCTTTACTCGCGCACGCCACAGTTCTTCGCAGAAGGGATTGAAAAGTTGCCAAAACGTTGGCAGACGATTGTAGATTTGAAAGGAGATAACTATCCTCATTAGCTTTGCAGTTTTCGTATGTATTCATCATTTTAAAATAAAAAAAATGGCGGAAAACTTTTTACTCAACTTGATATTTTACTTTTTTTTAAAGAATAAAAGCATCAGCAGATACTTCCTGCAAAAATACACCTAAATATTTGTAATAATAATTGGAATTTCTCATGTAGATACCCCCTAGAAATTTGAAAAAGCAGATTATCCTCAATCATCTCTGAATAATTCAAATTTGTAATATTTTTCTGGAAAAATGTATAATATTTGAAGAATCTCTGAGAAATTGCATTTTTTACCTGAAGATAATGCCATGACCATTAATAGATACGGCATTCAATCAACTTGTAGCTAATTATAAAAAATACCATATTAACAAAATTCAAAACCTGTATTATTAAAATAATGCAAAGTATGAATTATCAAACTATGAAACATTCTTCAATGATGAAAGCAAACTGAATTCAATTGTTTTCCAATTGAACTGTGGAAATAATCCTGACTGCTTTATTTTGTGAAACATGTAATTTAGTCGACTTTGAAGCAAGTTTCCATATTAAAGCTATATAACAGCTCTTTGACGACGGATTGCGTAACTCTGAACCTTCGTCAGAATATGAAGACGAAACTTATGCCGATAACCCGTCTCCAACTGTCCACGCATCAGTAGAAGGATGTTTGATCCACGAAGCCTCCTTTCTGATCGTATATGCGATATTTATTGCAGACACCTTCTCATAGTTTTTATGGTCGAGGCAGATTGTGTAATATTTGTCTCTGGTGCTTATGAAATGCTGTACTGTGTTGGTAGAATCTTTGACCCTAGCATAATTACTTCTTATTACAAAAGATTGTGTAACCCAAAAAGAGAGATCACAAACAATTTGACACTTACTAGCGGAAAGCACGAACATCTTTAACAGTTCATATTCTCGAAAGAAACATTTAAAAAATAAGAAACATTATTCAAATCTTGTTAATGTAAGACTCCAGGAAGAGTTAATTTTAACGCTTATTGATTCTGTGTTAATACAAAACACCGTAGTTGTAAGAAATCGCATTGAAAATTAATTAAATATTAAATTATTTCAATCATAATTAATTTATTACATATATGTAATAAAACTGTAATAACTTAATTTTTTAACTTTCTTAAATTATTCTTAATGATAGCTTATTTCAAATTATTTCTACTTCCATCGTCATAAGCTACTGCTACTTTCACCTCTGAATCACGAGTCTTCCGGGAAAATCCCCTTTTGCAACTATTATTTAATCTCACTGCGATGGTGCAACTTTCTCTTTCTAAAACCATGTAGCCTTCCTACCAGACGCCGCGCCGGCTTCGGCGTGGCTTTTTCTTTGTCGCCGGTGACTGTGCTTTGCGTCTCTTAATACTTTAAGTATGGCTTCATATTATTCTCAATTATCCCCAAATCAGCTGAAACCTATAAATTAAATAAAGAAACTGTTCATCGTTCGTCAACCACTGTTGTCTTCTTTGGAATTGCATTTTTATACTTCACCGAAACCATGATGTTATATATATGCATATAATTAATGGTATAAATAAGTCCTTATTTAAATTTTTCATTTCCTATGATGTAAATTAAGTTGTCGCTTTAGGTGGTTGGATTTTCTTGCTGTCCGTCGGAGATTGCAGACGCAAGGGCGATAATTCTGATTATACTTTCAACATCAGGCAACCATTCAATATGATCCTCTGAGAGTGCTAACTATCCTGTTTAATTGGAATTTCGTCTTTATTATTTGCAATAATCCTATTTTAATTGTGCTAACAAAGTTCCAAATGTAAGTTTTACCTCAGATAGATCGTTGGCAAATATTGCAGTTCCATTAATAATCTGATGATTAGGCTTGATAAATCTTGCCCAAATGTCAGGCAAATGCTTAAGTTGATTTCGTCTGGAATAACTGGTTAACCGTGTCAGCTACAACCAGGAATGTTATGTCTAGATATATTGAAATGCCTATGCAGCTCACTTTAAATCTTTGAAACTGAACATTTGGCCAGATCTCCTGTATGCGAACCCTAACTACGGGATGCTACCTGGTACTTCATTGTTGGAACACAACCATTTTATTATAACCAGACACCACATTCAAGGCTGTTGTTGATTCGGTTCATCAGTTCATCTGAGGCCGAAACGGACTTAAGAATTCAATCTGTATATAAAAAGTTTAATGAAAATAAGTTTTAACATTATATGTTGAAGGAATTTTCTCTAGATACAGTTAATAATTTGCTCCCACACAAAAAGTGCATTTTTTGGCATGAAATATTGGGGCTTTATCGGCATACATAACGCCAAGTTCTGTAGTTGAAAATAACATAGATAAACATGTATTAAAGACTTGTTCTTAGTAAAAAATATTTGTTCTGAGTAACTTCTAAGTTGGCCACATTTCACCTTGGAAACTGTGGCGTATCCTAATATAAAAAGAAACATTTGTAATCTACATAAGTTATGGATCTCTTGCACTTCCAAGCACACTTGATTCTCACTTAGCCTTTTAAGCCAGAGATTAGATTATTAAGAACTCTTGAGAACCAGGAGCTTTTCAGTTTCCGTTTAAAAATAGCGGTTGGCATTTCAGTTTGTTTAACACCTGAACTTGTTCCCTATAAAAGGAGTGTACAGTTTCAAAGATGAAGGTAAATAATTTTAAATTGTTGTACTTTTTCATGAATTATTTTCATTTTATAACACATTTTTCAAATAGTAGATGTAGAGCAATTGCTGAGTTTATTACCGACTAAACTTTTAATAAGTTGGATAATCACAAAAAATTTAAATTTAGAGTACCAAATGCTGTGAATCACAGTGCATTGGAAATTTTTAAAACAATGTAAGAAATTAAAATTATTGCCAGCGTTTGTTAACATAATCCAAGTAAATGAGAGATGCGGGTGGATTGTCTTGAAATCTGTCCACACCTCTCGGAATGGAGATAGTTAAAAATATAAAATATATAGAATTTTAGCTCCACAGCAAATAATTTTTTATGTTAGTTTTAAACATTTTGGACCTATTAATGTTTCAGAAAACTTACTCTGTTATAAATTGCTTATTTTCATAGGGGAAGCTGATTCAATTATTTTCTGGATGAATTTTGTATTATATATTTTAACTGATGAGGGTGGACCTCCAACTTTTGAGTTAATTTCTGAGCTTCCCTTTCTAACTTCTCTACCACATTAGCATCAGAACATTTAACATGTTCGAAACGTAATACACAAAAGATCTTCAGTGAAATAAGATTTGTTTTATATCCAATCTGACTTTAAAACAAAAAACGATCATGAAAACTTTGAACCTAACTGAGCATTAGTTGATAAAACTACCAAATGATTTCATTAGTTTAAATTATTAGTATTAATTCGTTTAAATGTTTAAAATATATAAGGAGCTATTCTGATATAAATATAATATTTGGAGCAGTAAATTAATATTCTTTCAAACGACGGTTCATAGAGTATAATATTTTACATCTTGTACTTCAAAGAAAATATTAACGCTGTGAATTCTTTGATTAGTTACTAAACTAAAAACTTTGAATATCTGAGGAATACATTGTTCTTTTAGTAATTAAATCATTTAATCAAGCGAATATAATTGGGTAAGACAAACAAAACTTTGCTCTTTTTTGTTTGTTGTTGATAGTACTAGTGAAATAAATAATAAATGAAGTTTTGTCCAAATTGCTCAGTTCTGCTACTTCACTTTATGAATGTTTTGTTTTTTCCTGTGAGATAATCGCATGTATAATAGCTTATTATGCATATTTTTACTCAGGAAAAAGAAAAGTTGCACAAAAACAGTTTTAATATAATTAGAGAAAGAGTGCCCTCATTTTACTTCCACTACAAACATTTCATAATCCCAATCCGATTATCTCTGCAGTACTGTCTTCTCTTTCTTACGGTCTCTTAAAATAATATTTTCTAAATCTGTAAAAGAATCAATTACACCGTGGAAAATTCAGCAATTACCTGAATTACGAATTAAGAATAGCTAGAACTAAGTTTTTTGTTTGAAGACAAAGAAGCACTGAATATTTCAGGCATCAGGTAATTTTTATGTATTTTTTATAAAACGATAGCTATTATTTTACATTATATTGTATTACACTTACATGCAAATGGGTAAAAAGTAAAGCATTTTTTTACGCTCATAAGTTATTGTATAATAAATGTCCAAAATACGAAATTCAAATTGGATGAACATAGAAGAAGATTAAAAGATTAAAAAATTTTAAACCCATAAGCAGCTATTTTTTAACTTTTTTAGTTAGCATTTTTGATAGGCTATGTCAACACAAGTTGTATTTTTCTATGAAATTGGGAACAGTTTCAGTAGGGTATTGTGCAATTTTTTCTTATTGGTGTTAATGGTTGGTTTCTTTTTATTATAGCTGTGGGGAAAAAGAAAAAAAATTAAAAGCACAGTATTTCATTTTGATAAAAGTATATAAAAAATAAAAAATAAATAAATATTTTCAAGATGTTATGGTGTCACACATTATTTGTAAATTAGTATTTGACTCATTCCGGAAATTTTTAAAGCCCTGTTTTCAGTTCAACTATGCTTTTTATCTTATTTGTTGGCATCTTACCACTTAGAACAACAGGCATAAGATTTCTTGCTTTTCCACTCTCACAAATCTCAGCTCTCCGTCACAAACCGCATGCTTCCAGTAAGGAGTCTAATATTATGAGAAAATAAAATTCAATACAAGATAACGAAGTATGTAGAATGGAAATAATTTTTCATTCCGACCGTTTCGAATTATCAAACATTTCAACCCAAATCATTATTTCAAACGTTTAATAATTATCATGTTCTAATATAATACTTTTCCTTGCCTGATTTCTAAATACGATATAACTTTTTCTAATTAGCGTTTCTAAATTTATCCAAGAATTCTTTTTGTGAACAGAATTTAAACTGACGAAATCCTTCTCAGAAATATCTTGTTTAACAGTATAATCCACTTATTTTATTCGATAAATCAGCCTCAGTAGGATGATATCAGTCTTTAACTAATCTTCTTCCTATCGATTTCAAAATTTAATTCAAGCAAAGAAATCACTATTTTTCCAATGCTAATGAAATTCGTTTTCATTCATTAAGAAGAAATAACTTTTAATCAGAAGTATAAAACATAATTTTTAACAATTATTACTTGTTATAATTGGTGGAATTATTTAAAATTTTAAAAAAGTACTTATAGTTATTTATTGAACAATTGACCTTTCAGGAACAGTTGAGTAAATATTTACAACAATGCATAAAAATAATTGGAAAATCTATATTGAATTTAGTTTTTAGATAAAATCATATAATTTAAATTTAATTATATAATTATGTGTGTTACAAATGTTTTCTATTTCCAAATGGTTATATTTAGTTACTTTATTAATTAATTGCTGAGTTATTCCGCATTAATTAATAAAAAAACAAAACTGTAACTGAATATATGCGTTATTGAGAAGAGTAGGGTATAGCTATTGCTTTACTGTATTAAAAATAATCCAACATATAAAACTCCCTTTGTAAATTTAGTGAAAATGGAAAGCTTTCAAATCGTGATTTATCCTGAAACTTTTGAGTTTTATAGTTTCAAACAACTATGTAAGATCACGTAACTAAGTATAATTGCTCTTTACAATTAACTAAAAATGCAATTTTCTATTTAAGAAAATGTTAGGATATTTAAAATAATGTATTTTTTGTATTTCATAACAGGTAATATTAGTACAGCAATAAATAAACGCACGAGGGGAACATGTTTGCGTTTCTTTTTCAAAACGATTTGATAAATTAGATTTCAGAATATTTAATTAGATTTTGAAGAAAAAAATGGGAATTCAAATTTAAATTGTAAAATGTGATGTTCTGTTTTTTTAACTGTTAACTATATGTCATATAAAGTGGTTGTAATTCGTCGGTATATTTATCAGTTATAATTTTTATATATGCAACTGGTACATGAAAGTGTTGTATTTACTCTGTCAATTTCGCATCTACGATTATATTTGCAACAAATAAACAAGGCAGAACAGACATTGCTTTTATATAGTTGATGAAGAATCTTTCTTCTATTATGAAGGTGTTCGCAGGTTCTATAAAAAAATTTGTAACACTCAAACTATGAAGAATAAATTTAATATCATTGATTATAAACGGATTTTTCGGTCAGAAATCGTTCTTCTTAAAATTTTTTTCGTTTGTGTGTACGCTCTCTGTATTCCTAGAAATATGATGTGAAAACAGATTTATATTTCATTTTCGCGTTTATTTCAATACATTACTGTATTTAATTTTTTTAATGCAAAATATAGAACTTATATTTGATTTTTCACTTGTCCCTCTCCTCGTCTATTTTTTACTTCTGGCAATGAAAAAGCGCAATGATTTTCAAACGTAGAGGACCGTGGATTGCATTTACAACTTAGATGTTAACTGTAAAGTATATACCGTTGAAAACTATTTTTCTATGCAAGCAAATTCGGCTGTAAGTGTTTATGTATAGTGCTCATTAGGACGAAGAAATAATTTTTTTTTACAATCCTACATCCTATTTCTGTAAGCCTCTGATAACGATGATAAAAGAAAACAAACAAGGATAGCTTTTACCGGAAATACGAAAAGAAAGCAAATCATGAAAAAAATTGTAAGAGGATAATGTATGAATTTTTCGGTAAGCCACTTACGGAATCACAGCGCATGCTCAGAAGCAGTCAGTTGGGACATGCCGGTTAAAAAAACTGAACTTGATATTTTTAGACGTTCCACTTGTCGATCTACAAGAGGTGAATTCCCCTTCTCCGATGTCAGTGAATAAAAATGCTTTGATGAAGATAAATGTTATGATATTAAGACTAGGTTATATTAATATGAATTTAGGACAGCAAAGACTACGATTTCTTGAAGGATACAATCAAGTCATAAAGCACATTGCAATGAAGGATTATAGATTTTTCATTGTGTTTTTCGTAAAATAAAGGATAGTCTATGAAATAGGTAAAGCAATTTTCTTTCTTAAAGCATAGAAATGTTTGTTTATTATTTTATTTTGTAATAGAATTCAACATTTATAACTTCGATGATTTTTAATATTTTCTGTGTTGGAAAGGATATTCGAAGTACTATCTGTCCAACTTCTGAAATAGAAGAGCAGCTTTAATAGTTATATTTAGCTTTTTCTTTTTCCTTTCTTACTGTTCAATAATTAAAAACAGGATGATGACTATTGCTGAGAATTTTAAAAATGATTTTAAATGCATGGTGTCTAAAAAAGTTATTTGTGAAATAAAAATATCCCTTCCCTTTCTTTTCAAAGCAAATACATCTTATTTAAGAATTATGAAACTGAGCCTTCTCCTCAAGTTATTGAAGTTTCTAGGGAGCACGAGGGGGAATAGTTTCAGGCAGATTTGGATAATAGTGATGTTGCATTATTATCAATTTCTAATTTTAATGTTTAAAGTGAAGATAAACCAAATGTAAAATATTTGATGAAAAAAAATTCACAACATTTATATTTTGTAGCAATGAATTCTTTGATCATAATATGTGTATATTCACGTAATAATTTATTTCTTTTTAAAATTTGTTATTTCACAGAAATGCTTGTAGACAGTTAAATTTTTGGAAGAAAATTATTTAATGAATAAAGAAAAACGTATAATTTGGCATATATGCGTAAACGGTTTCCAAAATATTCACATGTTTTTGTTTCCAACGTAATTTTGGAAACATTAGTGGCTTCTAAATCTGTTTAAGGGTCATTCTCACGAAAAGGTGCTTTTTACAGCCCGTGGTGATAAAAATTAGAAAGTGCAACAAATGTCCAACATATGTATTTGTTCATATGTATAATTTATGTTTTAAGAAAGATATTCAATACTTTTCTACTAAAATAGTTTTACTATTTTACTCTCATTTTTGAATGAATATAAGACAAAAGTCCCCTCCTTTGACGTCCCTACATCTGAAACACAAGATAATTATTACTGATACTCAAACAATTACAACATTTTTTACTTTTTTTTTTCTTCAGTATTAACTAAAGTCTCTAGTTAAGGTCTAACTTATTAGTTTTTTAAATATATAATTTTTACTTAGGAATTAATTTTTAAACTTTGTCCCTGGAAAATTAAGTTTCACACCATGGTTAAAGAAAATAACTTTAAAAAAAAACCATAAATGTCACATGCTCATGTCACATTATCATGAAATAGTTTCTAAGAGAAGCAGACAATTTGATATTTAAGGGCAAAATTTTCGTTCTATTGCATATATATTGAATATATTCCAATTTATTAGTTCCATTTAGATCTTGGTAAAGTTCTCAGCGTCCACACTGTGGATATCATAAATAAGTTAACAAAAATCTAATTTATAATTTAAATACAAAATTTTAATAGGTTTAATTTCGAATTTTTAAAAAATAAGTGTACCACTTAGCCATGTAAAAACTTAAGCACTTAAAAATTCAAAACTTAGTTTTCGCTTCTTCCGTGGACACAGCATCTCCACAGAGAGGATGGCATTGTCAATGAAAGAGATAAAATCTGAAAAATCATGATACAGTTAGATAAATTAAATAATATTAATTAAAAGTTCTTTGGTTGATATTTTTTATGAAATTTTATGATTTTATTCTGTATTTTTAAAAAATTAAAATTGAAATTATATTCTGGAAAAGGATTAAGGTAAACAATTCATATAGAATATTTATAATATTAAATCTTCAATAATTTATGAAAAATTATAATAGCTAAATTTATTTTTATTAAAAATGGGAATATCAAAAAAATAAAAAGACAAAGCAGTCAGATGCTCAAATTCAAAAGAGAAGAGAGTAGAAAAACTTAATACGAGACTTACTAAATTGTTTATTAATAAATATATGATATTCCTTAATCTAGTATATAATTGATTACTTTCCTGCAAAATGATGACTTTAATTTATTTGAAATTGTTTGTAAATATTATTTAACTAACGCACTGTCATTACCATTATTTTAAAATGTTAAGTTTTCTTGCACTGGTTTTTAATAGTTAATTTTATTGTTTAATTATAAGAAATAAACCTATACCAAATCTGCCCAAGAATTAGTCAATTATGCTTTCGTTTAAAATGTAAAAGTTCCATTGACTATCATGTCTCCTTCGTAGACAGGTCAAAAATTTATAAACCAAAACAGTGAAAAATAAAATAGAAAACTTGACCACTAATATAGGGTTATTTATTAAGCTAAAATGGAAACATCCATTCAATTTTTAAGATTTTTTACATACTTTTGTAAAATAATTTTTTTTAGCTATTTGTACAATTTCATGAGAATGACCCTTAAACACTTACTGAATCAGAGAAGAAAACTTTTTCTTGAGTAGAATTTATGACCTTTTATTCCGTTCATTTTCATCAATAGATGTGTCTTTTATTCCAATTAATTTTCATCAATAGTGTCATAGCGTCGTTTGTTTAATTTTTTTACAGTATAATTCGTAGGATTTTTTTAAAAATCAATAGTCATGTTTCGCTTATTTCTTAATTTGTTAAATAAAACATGCATTAAGCATTTAGAAAAATCTTCATTTTCAAATCTAGATTTCCAACCTGTGCCTTCTCAATAATTTGAATGTCTTCATAATTCTTTTAAAATTTTATTCCTAATGTAAAGATGTGTTCAATTCTTATATTTAAAGGAATTTAACTGATTTTTAACATTTTAATCTTGAAAAGAATTATTTTCTGCGAATTGACCAGCATTTGTTTTTAAAAAATTTATAATGAGTCTAGTTTCCTGATTTTCATATTGTTCAAAAATGACTATTACTCTAACCTGTTTGTCAAACTTCAATGCGATGAAACATTTATTAACGCTCTTTAAGCACTGGTTTGTTGGCTATTTAGTCGCCCCAGAAGGAAATTTTTAAATATTTGCCTTCACTTAATGTTGGTTAGATTATTTGTTCAATATATATTCATCTTCTCATTATTTCACTAATTTCATAAATATAAACGACTGCTAAATGGTTCTTAAAAATATTGCGGCACATATTGTATTTGAGTCAAAATTGACATATTTCTGTTATTCTGAGTAATTTCTGTTTTCCTGCGTAACGTATTCTTTTTTTGCAGTCACATTCTTATAGAAATTTCTGTACTAAATTTTTCTCACTAAGGTCGATATAAACGAAGAACTGCCCATTTTCAAGATTTAGAAGAAATTTTGAAAGCTAATTTTGGTTAGTTCTGAAAATCTGCCTATGACGATATGCATTGTATGTCACACCGCTAACGACCATTATATTCAATGGGGCATAAATCTTTTAACAGCAGAAAAATAGTCTTGAAAGCCTTCCCTTCTAGCCACACGCCGTGTCTTTTAACAATACAGCTTATATTTGCCTCGTTCTTGTCTATTAGACTTTTTAGATAAGCGGTTTTTTTAGTCATTGTATCGAATTTTGCCTACCCACACTAAGTTGAAACTTCAAGCTATGACTAAACTGAAATATCTAAAGAACATTGCAGTGAACTAACGGAACCGAGTAGCAACTGTTGCGTAGAAATCAGAATTTAATTTCGAAAAGTTTTTTTAAAGCACTTGCTTATCGATGAAGAATGAAACAATCTAACTCCATAGTTACAAACTTAAGATGGCACTTTCGTAACCTTTGAAATTAAAGCCATAAGAGTCCTTAACTATTAATTAAAAATGGGTGAAAAATACGCTGGATTTTCTCCTACTCTTTCTCGTATAATTACAGAATATCTTCACGGCAAAACGAAAGCAATCGCACATACTTTTGAACGTCTTCTAACTCCGATTGAATCCAAGATTTCATATAGATCTATAATTTTGGTGTCAAGACAGCATGTCAAATTTCATTTATATAAGTTAACGTGTATCGCATTCACATACGCTCACAGAGGAAAAAAAGTCTACCAGTTGATGGATTTATCTCAAAATTTGACACAGTTCTTACGTCTTGGTGAAAAAAACCCCATATGCTTGGCTTCATCCAGCTAGATTGTTGCATTTTTTATGTATTGAGTAACATGAACACCAACCGACAGACAGGAACAAATCCCTTTAAGGAATTTCGCACAAAATTTGGTAACAAAAATTAAATTTGCTATAAATACGGCTTGTCAAATTCCATTCGTCTAGGTCTTTCCGGTTTTCAGTTATCGGCATCCCAAATAGGCAGAAATCTTCCCAAAAATGTTTTTGCGAAATCAGGAAGTCTGAAACTTTATGATCAATCAAAATCTGAAAATCGAATCTTTTGACAATTTCAATTCTTCCTCTTCGTTTACGAGAAAGTAAACATGGGCAATAAAAACAACTACAGTTGAAATTAGGCTTTTCAAGTTGCACCGACTCTGCATTGCAAAAAATGGGTGCTAATATGACTACAGAAAAAAGGAATGTCTATAATATCAAAACCGAATATTTGCATCGCATATTTTTATGAGTGAGGTGATTCGTTGAGATTGTAGCTGGATTTTTTAATTAATTATTCAAGTATGTCATGAAATCGATTGATTGTTTAAGGCAACATTTTTAATTTTAAAATGTTGATTATTATTGTAATTATTGTAATTTCTATATTCTTATTGTCTTCTTGAGAATGACTAGTGAAATGAACGAAGAACCAGGACGTCGAAGAAAGCAATCAGTCAAGGACTACGCATCAAAAGTTTTCAAAGAATCTTCTGTCAGTGCTGTTTCTGCAATTGTCTCAACAGGCAATATTTGGAGGAAGATATTTCGTGTCCTGGTGTTTCTACTTTTCACTGCTGGATTTCTCTACCAATGCATCAAATTCCTGTGCTACGTTCTGCAGTATCCAACAATTGTTAATATTCGAATGGAAAGACCAAAGTATTATTTAGGGCCTGCCTACACATTCTGTAATTTCAATCCGTAAGTTAAGTTTTTACAAATCTACCAGTTCAATTCATAAACTGAATTCTGCCTTAAGTAAATTTCTAAGCATGCATCGGTTGAACATTATTGGCAGAATGTCATCAGTGTTATTATCATCAGTATGGACAAATTAAAAATAAGTGCTAACTATTTGAACATTCTTCTCTCTTCTCATTCTTCAATAGGAAACAAAATCTATGAAATGGCTTTTTGTAATACTATAATAAACGTAGAGCTATTTTGATACTTTTTAACTAATCTTCAGGTAATATGAAGAAAGAATAACTACAGGAAAAGTATCCTTTGCAGTATTAAAATATTTTGACACAAAAACAATTCTGTACAAAAATACTGGATAATCACAAAATCCGTAAAAACTTTACAAATTCATTAAAAATTATTTGCAACCAATAATATGGAAGTCCTCTTGCATTAAAAGCCTTATTAGGAGCTGAAAACTTTTTTAAAAGCAGCAAAACCAAAATGTTTCAAAAAGTCATTGATAGAGGGCGCTCGTGAATATGCATCTTCAAGAAGTATGTAAATGAGGCTTATTATTACAAAATTAGCAGCTTAGATGATTATTTGTTGGATTGAACAATCAATTTCGTGTGTAGGACGCGTAGTTGCACAAAAGTTGTTTAAGTACTTCGTAAAACGAGAAAATGTAACGCTACTTTGCTAAAACTCCGACTTCCGAAACATTTGGTTGGTTGGTGTCATTGGCCGATTGAATGAGATAAATGCAGAAAATTTTTTTTAGAACATATTATCCAGAAAACTGTATCAATCTCTGCGGACATGCTGCACTCTGCAGTTTCACACGTTATTTTAGCCTCTAGTTTGTTTTACATGTGCCATGTGTGTAGCACTGGTTATTGTAACACGAGCGTCACGTATTTTTTAGTGTTTTTTGGCGTAGACTTACATCACTCCATAGTGGTCCAATGGCGTGTCGGGAAAAGAAAAAATTATGACGCTTTTCGCACTAAAATTAAACGCTTATAGCTCCGCAACCAAATAACATAGATAATTGTTTATAGTTTCATTTAACAGGGAAAGGTGGACATTGAAGATTTCAAAATGAATTTTAGAAATTGTAATTACGGTTTAGTCACAGTCGAGCTGCAAAGTTGGGGAAGATCACGAAACATTTTCATGACGTCACAGCGACCAATGCGCGCGCACGCAGACTAAGGTAATTTATTCATCGATCGCGTGAAATATTACTCAAGAATTGTTGAATTATTTCGAATTTAGTGCTAAAGTTAAACGCTTATAGCTCCGCAACTAAATAACATAGAGAGTTGGCTTTAGTTTCATTTAACAGTGAAAGGTAGACACTGAAGATTGCAAGAATAATTTTAGAATTTTTAATTACGGTTTAGTCACAGTCAAGTTGCAAAGTTGGTGAAAAATCACGAAAAATTTTACTTAGATAGAGTCACATAGTCACACTAGACTATAGAGTTAATAGGCACATAGAGCTACTTTAGCCACAGAAAGTCACAGTTGAGTAAAGTAAGTAAGTCTACGCACCTCAATCCCAGCGGCCGTTTCGCAGAGACAGCCTCCCGTCATTTTTTTTTTCATTTTCATTCTGTTCTTCCGTTTATGGAAACGGCTTAGCTAACAAAGCTAAAACTATCATAATTAGAATTCTTCCAGTAATTTGTCCTACATACCAAATTAATGATCCTATAAAATAAACGATAAACGTAGTAGTCAATTTTCGTAAACATCCTTATCTGTATAATTCCGAAAGATATATTCGTGCTAACGCCCTCTATTAACGACTTTTTTGCTATTAAAAATTATCACTATTTAGTATTTCTTAAAATGCAATATTAGCACTATATATAGCAATTCTATATCGATATTTGTTCTATTTTTAAGAATTTTTAAAATGTGTTTAGACTTTCTGATAACCTTAAATGTTATGGGTGTGTCCCAATATTTTTAAGCTAAATATGATAGTTAAATCTTTATTTCTGATTCATTCGCGTCTGGTGAATTAAAATTTTATATCAAAGATAAATTACTCCGATACTTGGAATTGGAGAAGCAATTTCTTTTATTTTGGCAACTCATAAATTCGCACACGCTTTAAAATGAACTCTTATTCAGGTTTAACGGTATTCTTTGACGCTTTTACCTCCATGGGATGTAATTAAGCAATAAATCTCTTCTAAAGCCTGAATAAAACAGTTTTTGTAAGGATTTAGTCGTATGATGTTCCTCACATTTCATTTATGTTAAACGTACATGTAGACATTCCTTTAATGTCCCAGATTTTAGTGAAATTATAATCTTATTTTCATTGTAATCATTTTTCCCAAAATCCATTACCAGTTGGTACCTGTCACATTGAATCAAAATCAAATAACATAAAGTGAAAAACTTCAGGAGGTGAATAAAAAAATTAATTACAAAATCCATCCATAAAGCAAATGAGACAAATAAAAGCGTGTAAAAAATTAACATTTTCTACAAAGTAATATTTTTAATTTTAAAGCTCAAAGTAACATGCAATACAAAGTAATATGTAATTGAAACAAAGAAACTAGAGGATTGATCCGGATTTTTGTCTTGTAGTTAATGCTAGTATATGATGTAAATGTTTATATCTGCATGTCATTTAATTCTCGAAACAAAACCAAATTACGTAGAACTTCAAAATTGCTATTTGCAGCAATATGTTACTGCTTACAAAAAGCCTAAAAATCCCCAAAGCCATGAAAGATTTATTTTGATTTCGTTAATGTATTCTTCAAAAATTATCTGTAAGTAAAATCTACCGTGAAACTGCGGGAAATTTCCAATACTGAAGTTTTACCATCTCACTTGACTCGATGAATTCCAAATCAATTATACTGTGCAAGAGTATAAAATTACAATTAGCGAACTTTCAAAAATGTTTTCCTTCTCAGTAAAAACTAACGATATTTTTAAAAATGTTTTTACAGATATGTAGTACAGTTTTCACCATATTTCAATCTCTTTCAACAATTTGTTTATAGAATAAAAAGAAGTAAATTTTGTTCGAAATATCCAGAGGGTTGTTTTGAACCTGATGAAGAGTTTTGCGAAGCACACCCTAAACTATGCGTCGAGAACAATACAAAGGTATGTTTATGAAAGTTAAAGTTGCTCTTTTGAGTTATTGTTTTATTTAGAAATTATTCAAGTTTTTTTGTATTTAAAGTTATTTTTAAATAACTAAGTAACCTACTTTACGGTTATAAATCAGTTTTCAATATATCCATAATGAAGAAACCCGCCTAATCCACAGCCGATATGCGGGCAGTTTACAAAAAATCGAGCGAAAGTGCCCCAAGAGAAAACAAATGAAAGAGATGCTGCAGAGGCTTTTAGAACCCCAAGGATCTCTCAGTTTCCAACAGCAACAAGAAAATATAAAATAGCATGTAAATCAAATAAATGAGAATATAGGATGCATGAAATCTGACAACATAACTGAATTTAGAAAATGTAACAAGTCTAAGAATGTAAAGTACATAACCTTCTTTCGCGCTCATTTGATGTGTGAGATGAAGCCCTCATATTTTTTGTGCCTAAGTGCAAAACTCTGGTAATGAGTTAATCTGGTAAATGAGTTGCGCCCGTTTGTATTTTTGATTTCCCAAATTTGTCCCAATATTTCTTCTTATATACCTGCATAACTTTGTATACCTGTGTCTCAGCCCCTAATTCAATGATATTTATCGTTATTTCCAATATATTGTTTCAAAAATGTCGAATTATTTCAGGCTTTCATTGACAGCAGTTGCCATTGCTAAGGAACCATACGGAAAACAAACGTAACGCATTCCTGGTAATTTTGTTGGTTGAAATTACATGGAAATACAAAGCAGTTATTTCAAAACGCAAATATAGCTTTGTATGACCGAAGTTCAGTTTTATAAGCTTTTCCTTAAGCCTAAGCAAAAATTTAACTTTTAATCTCACAGGTGAACCTTGTTGGCATTTGTATTGCGCCCCCGACCGACAGTTGAATAGTAAGATTTTAACTTTTTTCACTATAGTAAGTATTCTGTAACTGAAGATTTAACACACATATGCGAGTAGCCCTTAAAATGTATGACTGCTTGTGGATTAATTCGGCCACTCATTTTTGAAAATATCGTGATCGATGAAGTTCACTTCAACTTTTAGCAGAAATTTGTTACGCCATGTATTCAGAAGATGTTTGAAAATAAGTAGGCCGGCATTGTTATCACAGCGTGGGTGCCTGGAATTTTGGTGAACGGAAGGTTAGGAGGAAAAGGTAGCATTAAATTCTCACCTTTCTCACCAGATACTACGGGTTTCTTTTGTCGAAATATATGTAACATAATGTTTTTAACACAAGTGTCAACTGACATGCTTAGTGCCACTTCGAATACAATCAGATGACTTTTATTTCAACAATTTGGACACCTTCGATAAATGAAGAAAATCTGCGTTTCTCTTAATTAAGCTATTCTGGAACTTTCATGTATATTATTAATTATTTTTGTTATAATCATTCAAATTGTGTATGTTCTTCTGAAACATTCTTTTTTTATGTTTAATATATCTCCACAGCTTTTCGATTCTGGTAGCGTTAATTAATTAATTGGCAAGGGACCGCGAAACAGAACTTCAGTTATCGAAAAATTGAACAGTTGATATCTGATTTCATTCAATTATAAATTTATTTTATTTCATTAGATACGCCCCATGGAGTACGTATGAACAATGCTGATATGCCTCAAATATCTGGTTTTTTTTTAATCTCCAAATGAAGAAACTCACGGTATTGTGAATAAAAAAGCAGCACAAAAAACTAAGTCTTCTTCGGCTAATTATCCTGATATTTGACATCTCCTATTTCGTCATGAGTAAACTGATTTTGTTTCTTGAAAATAAAAACTATTGTTAATGAAAGGTCTTTAAGAAATTGGACGAAATAAGGAAAGGAAAACATGTTTAGAAAAATACGACTTTAATTAAAAATAGAAAGAAATTTCATGAGTGTAATTCGTATTTCTTCATGGCGAGTTTTTATAAAATTCATTGGAAAGACGCAAATTAAGGCAGAACAGAAATGGTTTCCTGCACCTAGTATAACGTGCGTGCAATTTGGTCATTGATTGTTGTAAGATAATACAATATTTTCGATCATAATTGTGAATAAAATAATTTTTAGTAACATACCAAGAGACTATTTATCATATAAATCCTATAAATTAGGAAACGTTCATACTTTTAAACTATTAATTATGAGTTCTGGTTATTTATTTTACGTGTAGTTGAAATCGATAAAATTGAAGATTACATCCAGAAGCTGTCTAAGAATTTCGTCAAACGAATCAAGAATTAACCTAAACCAGTCATTAAGTGTCAATCATTCTCCACCTACATTGAAGGGAAACCACCAAATAGACCCTTTCTCTTAAACTACCCGAATTTGAGTCAGTATGAGCTAATTCCTTTTGTTTGAAATATTTAGCTGCAACTTTTCCAACTCACTTCTGAACTTTATTATAAGCCACTTCAACAACCAGATTTAAAATGCTCTTTAACTACATTTCCGAGGGAATCCGTTTTGCACTCAAGTTGAAGAAAAATGCTTAGGTACTGCACCTCAAACTCAAGTAAGTTACGTAAAGACTTATTTAGGAATGAATTCTCTTTTTCTAAGTGTAATCTGACGACGCAACGGTTGAAAATTACGTTCATCAGAAAATATTCCCAAAGTATTCCCAAAGGAAAATGGCACATTAATCTAATTAAATCTGAAAAAAACATATGAAGCTGGATTTTTTAAAAGTAATCAGTTGCCGATAAGTAATTATATTTAAGTACATAACTTCTCTAAAAAAATGTGTATTGTTGTATTATTTAAAGGTAAAAACAATTCCCTTTCGGTACACGAGACTTTTCAACGGCAGGTTTGCAGATTCAATTACAGAAATAATTCTTTAAACTTATAAAATCATATTTGTCTTGCAATTAGAAGTAGAGAAATAAAATCGAATAAAATAGTTTCTTCATTATGATATATAGAGTGTCCCAAAAATGTGGAACAAGCATTTATTTCCTTAAATATTGATCCTAGACATATACTTTCAATTACAAAGATTCATCAAATAAGGTAAGAATTTGTATGAAAATAATTTGATATCCAAGGGGATTGATAACAAAAGTCACACAAATTAAATTTTTATACGGCCCCCGTGAAGCAAAAATGTCAATTAGTAAAATGTGTTTATTGCATTCAACAATTCATATACAAAATTGCATGGTTCTATCTGCAAAACTTACAGAGATATAAGAAGACAGAGTTATTGACTTAGACCACTTTTCCATACCTCTCACTGTTGTTTTATACTGTCTTTCGATGTACATTTTAGAGATAATATAATTATTTCAAAAAAATATTTACAGGGCGGAATCAGGAAATAAAAATGCATTTGTTAACTCTTGTTAATTCTAAAAAATAGTCAAATAATACATTAATTGAAGTATTTTTTAAAAATAGTTCATCTTGTGAAGCTTCAAATATTATCCACGGTGAAACATCAGCAGTGAGGCTTATCTTCCCAGAAACAAGCAGTGCTATGAAAATATTACTAGTGTACAATTTAAATACAATTTTTCAAAAATAGATTTACATTCAAATAGATAAAACTTGTGGTTGTAATAATCTGAATTGTATTTTAGAAAATTACAGTCTCTTTTTTTCGTTGAGTGATTTTTAACAACATAAATCGAATATATAAGAGAATCAAGTACGAATTTGATCGAATACCAAGTTACCGTTGAGGCAACTTGAAAGTGAATCCCAAACCTAAAATTAGCCAATGAAAAAAAAATCAAGACCGCGAAAGCATAGGTGAGGTTGAAGGGGGGGAATAGCTGACATAGCACAAAACAGGAGCAACTGAAAATCCAGTTCTGGCTAAGTTCTAAGACAGAAAGAATAGCTATTAGCCTTCGCTCATTACGTCACTTAGTTGTACGCCATGTGCCAATTTTAGTACTTTCCAAAACTATTTGATGTGCAGCCTCATCCTGTGTCTGTCTTACTTTGTCATTCATTTTCTGTCTTCCGTCCTCGTTTTTATCTTTTTCCTTTGATAATTGAACTCTCAGAGTGGAGAAGTAAGCAAATAAGAATAAAAATGATAATACGAATTTTTTAAATAATTTTATTGAGTTCTGCAACTTTGCAGACCTAAAGGACGAGTGGCCACTGCTTTAAGGTAAAGCTTAATAATATGCACAACGTTAAGAGCAATTAATTCAGTATTCTTGTTCAATATTACGCTATTTTCTTGTTATAAATTAAATTTTCATTTTCTCAAGTTGTCCTTCCATTCTTAATCAAGCCCTTATCAATTAGTAATTAATTAGTAATTTAATTAGTAGTAATTAATTAATTAGTCATTCTTAATCAATTAGTTGCAAATATCTGCAAATGAAACTGAGTAACGATATGCGTTATTGGCAATTTTTTTTCAATCCATGATGATTAGATGATGTACCACTTGACAAATATTTGCATTTCGCAGTTTTTCTATGTTGAATAAATTTGCATTTCTGTAATAAACATCTCCATATAAATTTGTGAGCAGCCCCTTGAAATTTAAAAATTATCTCCGGGACTTTTGCAGATAGAATCTTGAAACTTAGTTTATCCATAGATGGGTGTAAGATAAACATTTCATTTATTGACACTTTTGCTCTACGGGCAACGTATAAAAATTTAATTTTTTTAAGTTTTCATATTCAACTTCCACAGAAACCAAAGTTTTTTCACACACATTCCTACCTTATTTTATGAAACTTTGTAATTGGAAGTATATGTATAGGTGCAAAATTTAAGGAAATAAATGCTTGTTCCATTTTTTTGGGACACACTGTAGATAGTGATTAAATATATTACAGAGATTAAACTTAGAATATGAAAGAAAATAAAGTATATATAATTATTTGCCAGTAAAGAAAAAATATTGCTAAGAATTTTCAATTCATCAAAAGCAAATCAATTTAAAAGCATACCTTTATTTCGCAGGTACCGAAAGATGACATTTCTAAATACTTAAATGGCCCCAAAGATGTTATGGAATTAATTCATGACTCTGGAGAATTAATATTACATCCTCCGGAAGAGTAAGTAACTGAAAACTGTTTCTGAATGCGTTGTGGCACAAAAACAGGAAAGAAGTTTAGTTTTAATTCTGATTGTGTAAAATGCTATTCTCACACAGCAAACAAATATGCATTTCGAGAATTCAAAGTGTTCATGACCAAGTCTCTGAGGCATCCCCACGAGTTTGGGGATCTGGCAGGCCAAACCATGGGAAAGTAACGACTGATAATGCAGTCGTCGGTAAAATTACACCGGTTTCTAGTACCTAGTGGCAGATTTTGCAGCTAAGCTTTTTTTTGGTGCTAGATAAAATTCCCATTATCTCATTATTCCACTCTGTAAATGTCATGAAATTCTGAAGAATAGTGCTACAGGCTGCTCGCAAATTTGAAATTTAATTATGGATACCTTGTATATCTTCTGGTCTAATTTACTAACTCTTAATACAACATATAAAACCCCTTATTAAAATACAGGGTATCCAGCGAATAAGACCCTGATTTCAAAATTAAATATCTCAGAAACAAATATCAATAGAAGAATGCGGTAAACGGTATGTTTATTAACTAAGCTCTAAAAATATTATACAGAAATTTCGAAGCATTCCGTTCCCGAAGCATTCATCAAGAAAGCGAAACACCTTTTCTGTACGATGAGATCAAGCCCCATCCTGCATGAACCACTCGATTCTTGGTCGATCCTCCAACGCTAGCTGTGTGCTGACAAATTGTTCTAAAATTGTAATGTAACGTTCACTAGAGATCGTTTCGCGCAAGAAAAAAAGGGCCGATAATGCCTCGGCTGCATGCGGCAACCCAAGCAGTAACTTTAGGTGAATGCAGTGGTTTCTCTTCACACAAATGAGGATTTTCGGAACCCCAAAATCTAAAGTTTTGTTTATTCACGAACCCATTCAAGTGGAAATGTGCTCCATCTGTGAACCAGATGCAGCCAACATCAAATCCTTCATTTCAATCATTGTGAGAATCTCGTTCGCAAAGTCAAACCTTTGTCGCACAGCTTTTATGGGTATGGCCTGATGACTTTGGATTTTGTATGGAAACATCCGTAGGCTGTTTCTCAATATTTTATTTATTTTAATATTTTATACTTGAACGCTTCAAACCAGTCTCTGATGCAATTCTTCAGACAGTATTCCTTGGGTTTTGCTGAACAATTCCAGAAACTTTGGTGACATTTTCAGAAGTGATTACAGATTTCCCACTCGATTATCATCCACGCAGGCGAAGAGCTTGCGAATGGCTTTTGCATCGGCTCCTTTTGGAACATTAGATCGTTTTTGAAAGCCGCGCCTTGTTGCCGTAGGACTGCGGTCTAATCTGTCATATTCCAGTACCAGAAAAACACGTTGTTCAATGAAATACATGATTTCAACCTCTACGCTAACCTCCTTCCACGATTTAGCGGTTTAACTGATCGCTCTGGACTTGGAAGCACAATTTATGGGCAATTTATAGTGTCGCGATTACAGCGCCATCTGTTAACGGTTTTTGTAACTAAATTTTCGAAATTTCTGTATATCATTTTTACAGCTTAGCTAATAAACATATCGTTTACTGGATTCTTCTATTGGTATTTGTTTCTGATATATTTAGTTTTGAAATCAGGGTTTTTTTCGCTGGACACCCTGTATAATATAGAAAACATAAATGCTATATGATTCAAGTTGACGATTAAGTAATGACATCCGGTGTAATATCCCGTTTGAGACATAAAAAGTTTTGTCTTTTGGACATTAATTGTATAAATACCGCAAAATCATAATTGGTTTATGTGAATATTATATAATAATATTAATTTAAATTTAATACTTAATTCGTTAATTTTTAATTCAGTTTATGTAAATAATATCAAAGAAGCATATAAAAGAAATATAGCAAAAACTGTGATTACATACAAAAATTTTAATAAAATTGTTGTCAATTGCAGCCTTTACTCACAAACTCGATTTGGCAGGGTAGAACACAGAACAATTAAACTAAATTAAGAGAGAACTCGAAAAGAGAAAAGTTAACATTCATTAAAAAGAAAAAAAATACTAAACTTACGTGTTTCCAAAAGCCTGAAGGAAGAAAGAAGAAATGCACTAAGGCAAGAGCCATACAATCGGACAATGAGGTCTGTATAGGCGGAGTTCTAAAAACTTTTCACCCAAATGAAATCCCAAAATGTTCCACACACAATAATGGGCATGAACAGCTTGTCTATCTGCATTTATGATCTTCAGTCAGCAACAAACAGTTAACAAACACGTTGTGTATGTATTCTAGTAAATTACTGGTCAATTGAATACAGCTCCAAAATGTTTAAGATAAAAAATATTTCTTTCTTCTTTTTGTCATTCAGAGAATATCCCGAAGGTCCATTTGCAAGACGGGATTTTGACGGATATGGAACAGCCGCTTGCTATTCCATGTTTGGCAGAGTCGATAGTTCTCTCGAACCGCAATATAGGAGGAGGAGTATATGTACGTATATTAGACATTATATATTGATTACACAGGCCTGAAAAAAATACATTTTGAAAATTGTTTTAATTTTGACAACTGATTTTTATATCATTTTCAGTGTTGATTTCAAAAATGAAAAAAAAACATTTTTTTCTCACACGAAAGAATTTTTAACAAAACGATTTCAAATATTTGAGGAAATCGCTCAAATCAAAATATTTTGAAATATTTATTTCGCTTTCTCTCCAAACTCCTTTTTCCACTTTTCTTCTGCTGAACTTGCCGGGTATTGTCTTTTTCCAACGGCCAGCAATGGACGGTTATCATGCTGATATCCCACCTCCCTTGATATAGTCTTTCCCTTTCTTTTAAGTCTAAGTGAAAGTTTTCAACTTCCTCTTCACTGACTGCATCTAAATTTCCAAGGTCCAGATGCAATTGTAGAAAATGAAATTTTAAGCTCATATTATACCCTAATATATCTTGAAATTTACTAACATTTCTTCTACAATAGGTATCTAGTTTCGGCCTCTTTAAGAAGTTAGTTGCTACTAGTTCTTACTTTCCTGTCGCTTGTTTCCATTTTCAGCTCAAAATTTTCATTCATCAGCAGTTTTCTGATGTCAGGTTTTACAAATACCCCTTCCTTCAACTTTGCTTCGGATAACACCAGGGAACTCTTCACAAAGGCGTTTGAAACATTCTCGTTATTTTTACAATGCCTTAACAAATTGTTTTACAAATCGAATTATATATGAAGCGGTGTTTTCCTATGTATCTGGAGTTGACGGAACCACTTTACCAGGTACATAAGGGATAGAAAGTCTGGCAAATGTGATTTTAGGATTTATTTATTGACAACCAACGTCAACTCACTAACCCACTATGTATAGAGCGCTAGGGATGTTAGGATAAAACATCTTCTTTTTGTCCTTTAGATTGAAACCTTTCACATTATATGTACAAAAATAGCAGAGCAGGTGTGTGCGACCTTTCCGCCAGCATTGCTTGACCTACGACAACGTATTCTTGTTGCTTGTCGCAGCATGCCAACTAATATGCTAAGAAAGAGTGCGACAAACTAGTGTTAAAATGTGTATTGTAGCTGAAAGAGAGTAGTTTGACCACCGAAAATAAAGGTATCTTGTGATAAGTAACTGTTTTTATTTTCTCTTTCTAATACGTTTTGCCATGTAGCAGTGTCGTAAATCGGCAAAAAATAAATGTGCGTTCTTAACTTTGATATCCCTTATGTTTCTGTATTAAATCGATAATACTCAATAACTTTGTTATTAACTTTTTTGCCCCATATCTTACGGTTTTCGAGATAGGAACGCTAATTTCGCAGTTCATCACCAGGTGGCGCTGTGGGTTTGTATCTTCGCGTAACGCTTATCCACTTTATTATATCTAGACATCACTGTCATGACTATAGCTGCCGTAGTTCTGAAGTTAAATGGAATGAAGTGTATGGGACTTGAGTGCACACCCTGTATATACAACAGTAAACTCACAAAGCAAAAATATATCTATACAGTGTGACAACTGAATAGAATAGAATTTCGTTCATATTCATTTATTTTTTCGTTAGATTATTCTTGCATCTGTTCTAATATGATAGCTACGTAATTCACATATATCAATGGTGTGTGTTTATTTTTTCAAAAAAGGAGTACCAAGAACGTACAAAACTATGTATTCAAATTCAGAACTATTGTCCTGAAATTTTCATAACAATTTTATTATATCATTCACGAGAAAAAAAATTGAGCAGAATTTATCTGTAAAATTTATTTTTTGGGGGTAAGAAACGATTAAAATGTATTAAAATATTGTTCCATGCGCATTAATAATAGCATGAAATTACTTTTCGAGACATTTTAATAAATATTACGGTTCTACAGAATATTTTGCATGTTTAACATCACCGAAATTAAAACTTTCTGTTGAGATGTTAAGAAATTTAGATCACAGAAGCTACGAGTTAAATTTCTCGCTCTCCTTGTATTTGGAATCCTTTGTTTCTCTGCTCTTGACTCAGAGACTCAATATTTTCTCTTCTCTCGTACTGAACAAAGTAACAGCTGAATCTGTTTATACTCCTTTCTTTTTACATTCTATTATTCGTGTATTTTGCAACTTTTGAAATTTAAATTATAAATCATTCTTGTTTGCGTGTATCCTTCCAATTGAAAGAAGAGTGAATTTAATATTCTCTACATTTTGGGCATATATCGACAAAAAGATATCCATCTGTCTGCTGCCCATAGGAACGATGATAACAGAGGGTCCGTATCCAATCTACAATTAGCATTTCTTATTCAAATATTCAAATTTGATTTTAAATAGAGGGCTGACCAACAACAAGCGACAGGCATGTAGAAATTGAATTTAAGAAATATATAACTTGAGGCAAATTAAAAGTAGTATACAATAAATTAGTGTGGGAATTTAAGAAATAAAACTGCATTAATCTTATTTTTTTTCAGTTTTTAAAACATTTTAGTAATTTATGCAATAATTTGTCAGGTAATAAAAGTATGTTATTTTAATAGGGAGCAACTTACCAGATTTCATGAAATTCGATCCTCAGGAGAGTGACATTTTATATCCAAATTCGAAGCCCGGCATTATTTTCTCCATCCATTCACCTTTTGAAGCTGTAAATCCTTTTGAGCAAGGGATTTTTCTGAAACCTGGACATCTCTACCTTATATCGGTAGAAATGGTACGTTTATAATGCTTCTTAACTGGGTTATTCTTGCATTCACTTAACGATGCTTAACCTCAAAGGCACGGGCTAGCCTATAGAGTGCGCCAGACAAGGAACAAATGCCCACGGAGCCGTTATTAATTAGCCGATTGTTCGGGAACATCCCTCTATCCTACCTCTCAAACTCTCTAAACACCTGAAAGCCAGGAGAAAAGGTTGATGGGCAGTCAGTTTCTCTTTATACATCAGTTATTTAGTCGAAATATGTTTTGGTGCATTCAGTACGCCACCCGTGACGTTGTAATTCACCTCAAAAACAACCAAATCGTGCCTTCTGATCGCTACCTTTTAGTTTTTTCTGATGAGGAAAAGGCCTGTGACTTTATTATTGCGCCGGGAAACAATGATAAGGAGCATATAGAGGAAAATATTCTATTAATCTCGGGAAATGAGGTCAATGGCCTTCAATACTTTCAGGATTTATCAGATGACGATCAGGCGATAAAGGATCTATTATTTTTTAAAAGCTATTTATGTAACAAAGACTGTGAAAGATGGAAAAATCAAGAACGTTTCGGAGATCCACAGATAAAAAGAAATCCTTTGAAAAGTGAGTTTTAGAAGACCCCTCGTGAAAACATTTTAGGACAACTTTCCCAAAAATTCTGCCGATGTTTACAACCAAAATATCCGTCCTCTTGAAGATCATCAACAGATATATATATATTGATTCATTTCTAAAGTGTACTAATTTATACATAATGAGAAATATACCGGAAGGCTTCGAAAAGGGAAGAGTAAGCAAACCTTGAGTGAAACAAAGAGGGGGAAAATGATGGCATACATAGGTATTTTTTACTTTTTTAGGAAGCAAAATTAGATGTCAAAACTAACACTTCAGGAGCCTGCATTATAGTATTCAATAAAAAAAATTATGGTACTTGGGTGTAAAGGAGCAAAATCAATAAAAAACAAGCTGGAGTACTGAGTGCGCCGTTCGTGTCTTATTGTTACGGATAAATGCCCGTGCCTCTAAGGGTTAAAAATTATATGACAACATATTAATAATACATATGTTTTTAGCTAATATATTGGCTGAAAGACTTCTGTTCTTTTAAACGAGAAATTTTCTTAGAGACACGATCTCAACCATTCAAATGTATTGCAAATGATTTAAATTACGGATTATAAATAAAGTCATGCCCTCAAGTAAAGTAAATAAATAAGTATAAATTTTCTTAAATACTCTGATAAAATTTGAATATTCTTGGAAACACGATTTCCACTATGCAAATTTTGTGCAAATGTTTTAATTCATGGATTATATATAAATGAAGTTATGCCTTCAAGTAAATTAACAAGGCATAAATTTTCCCAAATATTTGATAACCTTTGAATTTATTGAGAAATAGATATGATAAGGCAAACTGAATTAATCGTTATGATTCAAATACTGTTGAGCAAGATACAATAAAAAAATTTTAACTAGCAATCGATACGGTTGGAACTCACAGCTATATTGTGAAAACTTAAAGACAAGTAAATAATTATATCCAAGTAAAAAATATGTTTTGAAAAATATGTAAGCATTGAAACAAAATTTTAAATCGTACATGATACGATGCAGATATATGCTAAAAAAATCCTCGTCGGCAAGCCATAAAGCAAAGGCAGGTTCCTTTTGTTTGGAGATATAAAAAAAAAACATTTATTCCTCTATTTTCATTGGGATTATAGATGCGTGAATTAAAGAAGTTGGAAGAGACTACAAATAACAAGACCTTTCCAACAAGGGGTGAAAAGCAAAGATTAAAAGGCAGTTTAAGTTCGGGGGAGGGGGAAATCGATTTTCATTTCATACCTTCTAAGCCAGTGGTCGGTAAACTACGGCTCTTCAGCCACTTGAGTATGGCCCTGCCACGAATCGAATTCGACTACGTACGATTATTGTGATATCTTGTTTTATTTAATATTAGTAGCTAGTTCAAACCAACTCCTAAAAACATGGTTATTGAAAAGAATTCGGCTCTCAAAAGAAATCTCAATCGTTGTACTGATGATGTTTGGCTGTTTTGACTAATGGGTTTCAAACCACTGTTCTAAACAATTGCAGCTATCAAAAAACTTTCAAAATAAAAATTGTTCGTTATATTAATGCAACTAAAGATTATTCGACTAATTTGAATTTCCTTTCTATCTTCAATCTTAAAAAAATTATTGGGAAATGAAAATTTCAAACCCCACCATTTTCGTCCCCTTTGAGCTGGATAGCCCACCTACGAACTCGGCTGAGATTTCCACCGTCCATAAAGCATATTCCAAGTCAGTTAAAAACTAGTCAAAATTACTCTTTCTATCGTGTTTACAAGGTAACACGGTCGAAGCGGTATATCCATATAAAAAGAAGATGTTAATTTCGTTTTTGCTGACATCAGCTATCGGTTTGTTTACAAAATAAAACTAGTAGCCTCCTTCATGTTAGGAATAACTTCATAAGTATAGCCTGTTACTATATTCATTCTTGTGTAAAAAAATCCTGAAAAAAATGAATTTAAGACATTGAGTTCACATTATTTCTTACAATATAATGAAATGATTCAAAAGAGATCAGTTAGAAATGAAGCATATGAGCTCAGGTGAGCCAGAGTACACTCAGATCAACATCAAAATAGTTTGAGTCAGCGAACAGAAAGTGGTGTTAATTCACAAATTGAGAAGACCACCATGGAACTTACTATTGTGAACATTGTATTTTCAGTACTTTTCTGTTATATACATTGCGATATAATTGACAGTCGAAATCAGAAAAGGCCCGTTTTGCCCTCAACCCGTATGTCCCGATAGCATAGTTGTCAACGGATAGTGCTCTTAACTTTAAGTTACGGGTTCGATCCTTGAATAGTAAAATTTTCCTCCGAATGTTTTCACTCGCTGTCATTACCTTTTTATTCCTCCCATAATTCTATCATCAATTTAGACCTTAAGCGTATAGTGTATATGATTTAAAACTCTGAAAGTTTTAAGCAAAGAATATGCTCAAAAGTTTGGGATTTTGTAAAGAAACCTTTATGTTTGCCCGAATATTTGTGCTATATTTACGAAAATACATGTAAATATTATGCACATCAAGCATCACCATTGATGAAATTTCATCCCGCTATCAGATATCTGTGAAACGGGATGAATAGAAATCCCTTTTTGTCTTCGTCGCTTTCTGGTCGGTCCCCTGAGTGCTCCCTAATTTTCACTGTAGATGTACGTTATCGTTGATATATAAAGATAAAAGTTAGAAAAAATAATATAAAGGCAGAGGAATTAAACCTAAAACATTATCATGCAACGATGTTTGAACTAGTTGTTTGAATCATTTTTAAATTTCATTACTAGAAGTGTCTTTGATCATGAGATCTTTTCTTCGATCTTGATCAAACCAGTTTCTAATTCCTCCGAGAAGAGAGATAATTGTTTTAACTTGTTCTGTGAAAGGTTCTCAGCAAACAACATACGTAAACTTAACAAAGGAATCGTGAAAAGTTGTAAAAATTTATAGTTTTTTTTTATATTCACTTGCTCAAATTCAGCTTTCTCATAAGTTATATCATAGGTAAGCTCTCATCAAACGTAGCTTTTGAGTTATGCATTGTATTATTTATTATAGATAGAAGAAGAACTGCTGCCATACCCATATAAAACTGACTGTTTAAATTATACAGAGCTGTGGTTAAATGCTAATAAAACTGGGCCTCGCTCTCAAGAGGTAAGAGGCAGTTTTTGATACTTTAAACTTTCAAAAGCTGGCTAAATCTCTCGAAAAATTTAATAAAAATAATTGAAAATTTAATGTATCGCAAAATGTAGGGTTATTTTACTATTTTTTAATATAATTGTTTTACTATTTTTTAATATAATTTGTTTTACTATTGTTTAATGTAATTGTTTTACTATTTTTAATACAATTGTTTTACTATTTTTTAAAACAAATGTTTTACTATTTTTTAATATAATTGCTTTACTATTTTTTAATATATTTGTTTTACTATTTTTTTAATATAATTGTTTTACTCTTTTATTCATTTAATGTATGAGTTCTTGCTGCTTGGTAGTACTAATTTAATAGTAGTAATTAGGATTTCACGGCTAGTTACAAGCGCTAAAACATTGGAGGAATGGAGAATCGAATTTTCGCCAAATTATTTAACCGGCGATATCATAGCCACCCTTATAGCTACAATTGACCAGATTACAAAAATAAATAAATGAAAAATAAAAGAAAACCCTTGCCTATTCCATCAGCTATTCAAATGAGACTACGATAAACCATATCGGTACTCTAGTTTAAAAGAGATTTATATATACTTTCGTTTGCAATAAATCACTGAAATCGGCTTTCGTCGAAAACGGAGATTACTGAGCTGTCAATTCCCAGTCCGCCATCAGCCTTCAGTTTTCATACAGGCTCTTATTTCTTGGTTGATCTCTGAACTATCATTGTTCAAAAACTGATTGAAGAAAGCATGTTTTGGCAGAGAATTATTGATTGCTTTCTTGGTTTTCCTCCAAGTGAAACACAAATGTGTGTCAATTTCTTCCTAAAAAACCCTGGAAGTCAACTTGACCTTTTAAATTTGCACCAAGTCAGATTTAAATTTCAGGTATTATGTTAGTGCCGAAAGGTCGCTTTGACTAGCAGAATGGGCGTTTTCTCTTTCCTGAATCCTTGGCTCATAGGCTTGGCTAGATATGCTAGATCAAAGGGGATTATAACTGTATTGCGTTGCGGTGCGTTGATTCTGTTGAAGATCACGATTTTCAAACCATCCTAGAAGCTAGTGCTGGAATGCGTAATTTTTCTGAAGAGTGCTTAAAACTTTGGTGTTGTTTGAATTTAAGAATGATGGAATACCTTTTGAATATCATTAAGTTCTATATTCACAATTATACAAAACATATACAGTTTCTTAGAAACACCTACCACAATTTGTAGGCTGCGGTTACAATTCATTGGGAGGAAAGAATTGAGGTAGACTGCTTGTTACAGTAAAGAGCAAATGCATCTCCAAAGCAGATACAATGCTCAAGTGAAAAAAGATATATGCGGCCCGTCTGAGCGGGTAATGACAGCGGAGCAAAAAGAATGCGTTCGGTCAGTGCGGGTGATGCGAGCAGAATCATATGTTGACAAGTAAACAAACTAGTAGCGCCGCCTTGCGGAGGCGCTAAAATTAAACATGCAGAGAAATAAATATACACAATATGCACTAATTTTGAATTAAAACAAAGTAAAATAATAGAATCTAATAGAAATAGAATAAAGCATGCAGAAAACAAAAATACATTAATATTAAAAGAAAAAATAAAGCAACTGGATGCCAAACAATAACAAAAGCCACCACCAGAATCTAATAAATGTTCTGAAACACATGTTGAAGCCAACTGGTAGTTTTTGCAGTTTCCTGGTTTCAACAGAGAAAATTCCATCTTAGGCATGGACTCATAAAAATGCATGATTCAAAATTGGACGTTATAGTCTTATTAATGATTTGAAATATGTATTTATATATTTTTTTTTCTTTTTCTAGATGTGCAGACATCGATGCTTGCTAGAATATACAGAAAACTGCTTCAATTGTACTGATTTATTTATTTTATATCCTTCCCGTTCAAATAACTTCTGCGAGTTTTGTAAGTTACAATGCACATTTTACTGCTACCTGTATCTTTAATGTATTAGTTTTTGTTGTTGTTGAGATTATACCTTTCTATTTTGCAGAAACATTCCTAAACGCAGTCATGTTGCAGCATTCATACTTCCAAAGAAACTGTGATTGTTTTTTAATAAGAAATATTTATTAATTTTAAATGTTTCATATTGGTACTATAATGAGAATATGTACAATAATTGCAAATATTATTGATGTATCTATATTTATGGTAGCTTGACCAGAAGAGCTGGACGAATTTTCCATTGAACTTCAACCATATAAAGACTAGGCTTGAACTCATATTTTATATTGAAGATTTGGTCACAAGGGCATTTAGGGGAAAGACTAGAAATTGATGAGGTAGAAAATCATTTGGGCTTATCACGTTTTACAGAAAGCTAATAAGGATTTACAACTGTCATCAATGGTTTTGTTTGCTGTGCGCAACACTTACATGCATTTTCGTAAAAATATCATGTATATAACGAGAAGATATAAAAGTTTTCTTAAAAATTTCTAAATTTCTCGGTATGTTTTTTCCTATAGCATACAGTCTTTTCAACCAAGTTATACAAAATTTATAGAACGACTGACAATATGCCAGAGAAGCATTATATTACAATTTGAAGAAAATACCATGAATATTCGAGAAAATATGAGTATTGTTCATACATGAACTGATGGGAGAAACGAATGTCACGAAATTAAACGAATTTGAGTTCAATTCTGTTATGTGCTTTTGAAAGTTGTCGACAACAAAGCGAAAAAACTGCGCCATTTTTGTTATTATTTCTCATTTTCCTATTGACGCTTTCTCAATTTTTTTGTGTCTTTGTTCTCTTATACTTCCATAATTTGTGTTGGCACTTTTGTATTTTTTTCATATTTGTTTGTATTTATGTGCTAAACATACATCCTTTATACAATGCGACGACCAAGGAAGGGTGTTGTGTTTTGGGATTTCAGATCACCGTATTAAGCTTCAGAAATCGGCTTACCAGGCCTCCGTAGATGGTACATCAAGTTTTGCATCGAAAATAAAATGTAGAAGCAGAATTCTTACTTGCAGTATTAAAAGGGCCAAAGGGGTACTGTCAGATAGCTCAAAACAAAGCGTTTGACACGCAGATGATTTGTAAAAAATGATAATATACCCAGTCAAGGGTGAGGACGAACGCCCAACTCCTCGGTCTTGAAAGGGGAATAAGAAAGCGTAGTCTTTTGAAGAATGGTGGGACATTCTTGACAACAACAGAAAGCAAAGGTTAACAATGACGTACGGCATGTCAAATCTTAATAGCCCTGAGAAAAATTTTGATTCCTTCCATAACGAAGCGGAAAACTGCCTTTCCGTTTCAATCCTTTTCGTAGATGAAACTGCTGATATATGTCTCTGATTAGGACAGCTCTGGTCTTTTGTGAGTAGTCTAAAAGAAGACAAGAAAACATCGAGAAATAATTAATCTTTATGGCGAGAATCATAGATTCAATGATTCGGAATGCATGAACTGAACGTCTACTTCTGAAACAGAGTAGCAGAGATTTACCCTCTGAGAAATCTCCTTCAATAAATTCAAATAACTTTTACTTTTATAAATTAATACCCCTGGAAAAGGCATCTAAATGCAATTCGTAGTCAAAAGAATAGTACTTCTATCTTCAGGAAATAAATGGACAGTTAACGCTAGAACTTTAAAAGTATATCTTCCAAATGTAATATTGATAGAAATAAAATAATAGAAATTAAAGAAAAATTGATTATGTTCAAAATGTTTTTAATTTAGAAATTTTTGCTTCTAGAGAGTTATAACTGAACCCATCTGGAAAGAATTTTCCACCTCTACTGCTTCAAATGTTCAAGCGGTCCCCATACTTCGCATATCTGCTTTTTCAACAACCCAAGATGTGCCACATGCAGTGCCCCTGCAATATCATTAAAAAGTTCGCCATGAAAGAAAGACAATCGACCCTAATTCCAACAATGACACAGGTTTCGTTTTCTCCTAGGAAGATCGTTCTGTATATGAAAAAACGGCTTTAGAATCCCACCCTATAAAATAACTTATGAATAGTTCGTCAAAAAAAACCAATCCGAATGCTGATATTTATTCCGAAACAAATTATCACACAATAAAACTATTAAGTACTGTGGTCGTAGAAATCTGTATATAATATTTTTGATGCAAGCGGCCGTCTTCATATTTAGATTTACACAAATTCAATTTTTTCAAATGGCAGTACTAAATTTTGAATACATATCCAGATTCTCTAGATTAAATTAGTTCGAATACATATATCATTTTGTAACTTTGATTAAACGGTTGATGAGTTATGAACAAGTGAAATTTTGAATTCCTAATATTAAATGGCCATACTCGTTTTTTTTCAATATTTTGCAAAATATAGTGAATTTTTAACAATTTAATTCTTTTCTTATTAAAATACTTAACTAGCCACTTTCGTCCCCTAGCCTGGTTGCGTTTGCGGCCAGCATCCAGTTTGCTCAGCCCTGCCGCTTACACCTAGCTGCTTCGAGAATCTTAGACACATTTTTTTCAGTTTTTTAAATAATGCATTAAATTCAATAGAACAGACTATAAAACCATAAAAGATTTCATATTCTTTGTAGGCAACAGCTTCCTTTTAAATTGTAAAATCTTTGAATGGACATCATCGAGTTGTGATGTTTTTATAACTTTCTCAATAATTTCTGCATGAAAGTCTTCAGATCAATAGATACAGAATGATATGGTCCTAAAGAAACAGTTTCCATCACCTGCAATAGGTATTTTATAATATTTTTTGATACGCCATTTTGATGGAATTGGAGGAAACAAAAAGTCATCTCAAATCTTATTCCATAAACATTTTAATTCTGTTATTTAACAAATCTGTCTTCCATAAATGTAATTTTAACAACAACTAATTTTCTTGTTGCCAATCTAATAAAAATAAATTCAGAAAAGAAACAAAATCGCTTGCTATTGATGCCAAATTAAATATTTACTAAAACGAAGTTAATACTATTTACAGAGATCGTCTGATATTAAATCTTAATTACAGAGATGTCTTAATAAAATCGTATGCTATTAAAACTAAATTAAAGTTTATTAAAAAAGAGATAATCTGATTATTGCTTATAATATGAAGATGCAACAGAACTACATAACAATTAAAAATACTATTTTAAACTTACGAAAATGAAGCGGAGCATTCTGATGGATTAGTTATTTTTAAAAAGTGAGGTAATAAATTGGCGAAATAGGTCCAGTTTTTAAAGGCTCAGGAACTTCGTATGGCGGTTCTGACTGAGAAATTGTCTGAAGGTTTTCCCCATATAGAAGAATATGCAGTGGAATAGATATTTTCTATTTCTCTCAAAAATGAAGGGGGGGGGGCCGGCGACCCTGGATGACATATTTAGACGTAGTAAGCTTCCATATGAAATAAAAATTATCGAAATTGGTCCAGTGGTTGGAACTGGGCTAATGGACTGTTGGGACCATCTGGTTTTGCCAAATTATTTTAAAGATATAGATAAGCAAGACAAAAGTTACGCATTTTTTGAAAAAATGAAAGTATATTTAATAATTTTCCTTAATTTTTAAATTCATAAATTTAAAAATTTTTGAATTGAAACACAAAAAAATTTAGATTTCACTCCAAAGAGCATGACCTAAGACCTCACTGTTCTAAATTTTAACCATTTCCGTTATATAATTTTTAAGATATGTAACAATACTAAAGGCGTTCAGAACAGCCTAATTTTCTCTTTTTTAAAGAGGCATATCAACTTTACAAAAGGAATCACAGGCAGGAAAAAAAACCCTCTGAAACCAAAAGGAAAACAAAGCATGTCTTCTGACTTTGCTTTAGATTAGGAAATTTTTAAAAAAATTAAATGTAAATTTGAATAACACACTAAAAGAAAATCAATGCATGTATCACATTCTACTGTTCTTACATTTCAAGCAACATTACATTTGAACCACTAAAATGAAAAATGAAAGCGCTTTATGGTTGTAGAAATGGTTTATAAGATCTTTAATTGATAAAAATACAAATCAAAATTCTGTATAAAGTATGAATCTGTATATTATTAAATGTATGAATGAATATAAAATTTTTCAATGAAATGAAATAGCAACTACTTGCGTGTGGATAATATAGTGTCATTAGACTTGAACAGAATGATTTAATTCAAAAATAAAATAAAAGCTCAAAATGGTTTTTGATGAATTAATTGCTTTAGTTTAAGACTATTACTGGTAGAAAGCGATTAAATATAAATAAATTAAAAGAAAAGAATTTTTGCAAATTATTTTAAATATTGTTTGGTGGAAACTTTTTCTTTTATGTTCAATCGATTGGTATCGTTTTGTAGCATTACGCTATTTTTGTTTAGGTTTTTAATGTATATGTCAGAAATTAAGTATCTTTCTTTCATTTCTCAGATGCCACAAAAGTTTTTCTGTGCTTTTTTAAATATAACTCGCTGAAATTGTTCAGAAGTTTTTATTATTTTACTCATATGCAACGAGAATTAGACAATGCAACGAAAGTCCAAATAATCTATCCTTTTCAATCTGGTTTTTCGTATAGACAAATAAGTCGCCATTTTGAAATCAATATATTCATGGTTTCGTTATGGATAAGAAAGTAAATAAAAGACTGAGATCTCGTTAGCAGTCTCATAAATTCCATGCCGCGACGCATACAACAGGTCATTGTCTGAAATGTTAGCTATACTCGTTATTAAAATGTAAATAGTTAATGCCTATTATATTTATGCATGTAAATGCATTGTTTAAATGTTATATATTATATATAGCTGTTATAAAATGACAAATTAATAAATTGATTAAATTAATTAATAAAACCTTAATAAAAATTCATAATATTATATATAAAGGCGCAAATGCAGCTATTTATAATATGATACAGAAACAAAAAATAGATAAACTAAACAAAAATTAAAATTAAACAAAAAAGCATAGATAATAAACAGCAGATTTAGACAAAAACGATGACAATACAACTTTTAGCGTACAAAAGCAACAGCCTCAAGTGATTGCATCAACAGAAGTTTGAAACGATAACATTTAAAACGCATAAAAATGAATTTCGAAAGTAAAAAAAGTTTAAAAAGGAAGAAATGAATAAGAAATCGAATGGTAAACTTTATCAAAGACCACTCACCATAAAGATTCCAAAATTAGACAAGATTTTCTGTCAAGGGTAAGATTATAAATCAAAAGTATACCCTTTGTGGCCTGAATCCTGTCCAATATCAATATGAGAATCATTTTGACAAATCAAAATGCACAATCCTTAAAGAATAATCAAAAGGTATTTTTTCAATCAAAGGTTTTTTTTTATATTATATATAGAATATATATAATGTTTGAAAAGTATTATGTAAAAACTTTTCATTGTGTTTTAATGTATTTAATTTTCTGTAAATAAAGATGCATATAACATCATGCATCTCGAATTGTAATTTAGTAATGTTTAATTGCACCTAAAAGTAAACTTCAAAAAAATAAATATCCTCAGAGAAAATTACTCTATTAACAGCTGAAAAGTTTTAACAGAGTGACTATTTTTTACGTTTGCCTTCATTGAAAGAGCTCCTTAAACGTTTTTCTTGTATATCTCCGGTGACTTTGAACTGATTTACATCAAACTTTATATCTGGAGGTTTTTCATTATGCAGAATCATTTACAAGATTAAAAATTGAGGGTTTCCATAGGAAAATTAGAGGATGAGTCAATTATAGATATATAGAAGGCCCGTTGTGCAAATGCAGTTCATATATTTTTAAAGAAGACACACTCAGAAATTGATTGATATAACTTCCTTGAATTAACAGTTATAATTAGCAAAAATATTAACTATAAATTAATTAGTCACAAATTAATTAAAACTTAATTAAAAACTCTTTGTATTATATAGAATGGTGCATATGCACAGCTATTTCTAATATAATACAGAAACAAATATTAGAAATATAAATTAAAAGGTAAAAAAAGTATAAATAAGAAACAGAAGATTTAACCCTCTGAAACCCACAGTGCTTTGAAATCTAGTTTCTTTAAAATCTAGACCGGCCGAGATCAGAGATAAAGAAAGGAAACATTTCTCTCCCCCATCTGATTAGCAAGTGGTCATTTTCGTCATGGGGGATACTTTTATCGTCATGTTTCTAATATCCAAACCCTTGTTGACTATATAGGGATCATTTACACTAACAGGCATTATAGCAAGAATTTTTAACAGTGAGTAAGCTGAGAGCTTAAAGTAAATTGAGCATCTGCCCTCGAACACTTACTGGAGACATCAATCAAGAGTGGCAGCGGGAGGGGAAACAATCATTGTTGAAAAGATAAGATTGCTCCTCATCGTTTACCGACCCTTTTCAAAAAGGGGAAGAAAATAATCATACGACACTTTGGCCGCTGGGCCGTTCGTCTGGCAGTTTGCACGACGGGCCGTATTAACCGTTTTGGCACTCAGAGGCGTTAAACAAAAAACGATAACAATACACCTTTTTGCGTGCTCAACGCAACAGCATCAAGTGATTGCATCAACAAAAAAATTGCAACAATTAATATTTAAAACACATAAAATAGAATTTAGAATGTAAAAGAGATTATTCAAAATGGAAGGAATGGATAAGAACTCGAATGACGAATTTTTTCAAAGATCACTCGCCATAGGAGTTCTAAAATGGACAAAATTTTCTGTCAAGGGTAAGATTATAAATCAAAAGTATACCCTTTGTGGCCTGAATTCTGTCGAACCGCAAAACGAGAAACATTTTGAAAAATCAAGAGGCAAAAATCCTAAATAAAAATCCAAAAGAAACTAGAGTGAGTAAAATAATTTACCCTCTCTGCCGAAATCATGATGAAAACAGGAGACGCCAGACGCGAGATGATAGAGGGAATAAAAAGTACTGGAAGCTAGCAACTAGCTCCATCTATGAAGAAAAATTCCAACTAATTAATCAGAAGAAAAAAAGGCTAATAAAAATTAGCCTTTTTTTTCTTCTGATTATTATTTCGATTTAATGATTTCGGCAAAGACAGTAAATTATTTTACTCACTCTAGTTTCTTTTGGATTTTTATTTAGGATTTTTTGCCTCTTGATTTTTCAAAATGTTTCTCATTTTGCGGTTGGACAAAATTCAGGCTACAAAGGGTATGCTTTTGATTTATAATCTTACCCTTGACAGAAAATTTTGTCCGTTTTAGAACTCCTATAGCGAGTGGTGTTTGAAAAAGTTCGTCATTCGAGTTCTTATCCATTCCTTCCATTTTGAATAATCTCATTTACATTCTAAATTCTATTTTATATGTTTTAAATATTAATTGTTGTAATTTTTGTTGATGCAATCACTTGATGCTGTTGCGTTGAGCACGCAAAAAGGTATATTGTTATCGTTTTTTATTTAAATCTTCTGTTCCTTATTTATACTTTTTTTGCCCTTTGATTTATATTTCTATTATTTCCTTGAATTAAACTTTTATAGATTACCAGAAATAAGAAGTTTTCTTATACTTTTTTGACGAACTGTTCAAGCAGTACTAAAAACCTCCAAGCAACGCCAAAAGGAAATTTAAAAAATATATCATTACAATTTTAGACTAACAGCAAATGTCAAAATTGGGATATTAAGGAATATTTTTCAGGCCTTCAAGCATTTAAATTATTTATTAAAGATATAATAAACTTATTGAAACTTGTAAAAGTAACTGAGAAACCCTACAAAAAATAACAGTTTTAATGTCAATTCAATAAAAAAAGTCTTTAAAAATATGTGTAGCTTCTCTAAATTTTCGTCAAACAGAATCTCTGAGCCAAGCCTACCAAACCTTCGAAAGTAATTGGTTGAGCACGGTAAAAAAAATACCTCAAGATATTTGGATTCTTGAGATAACTATGATGTAACGTTTCCCAAAAGTTGCTTCAAAATGCATTTCAATCGAATTTTAATATTTCAGATTTGCGACAACCGAATACAACTGAAGATATATGCAGAGATGCGTGGGAATATATTACCCCGTGCGTAGAAAGCTGCAAAGAGGATTGCACGTAAGTGAAATACATTGTGACAAAAAATATTTTAAATTTATAGTTTCAGTTTTGAAAATTAAAATTCCTTGATTTTGATATCATTTTTTTCTTTAATTTTTTCATAATATGAAAATAAATAATACGCTTTATTTTATAAAGCATAAATGTTTACCACTCATGTCTATAATAATTGAAATGAGTAAGTCTCTCAATAATTAGACAAATATCACGATTTTATAAAAATGAACCAAAGCCAGCGGGAGTGCTCTCCCTTAAGCTGCTATCACACGGAGAGCTATCGTGTGCTGTTATCTTGAGCGTGAGCACAATGCCACTCAGCAAAAAAGTTTGTAGCACGTGACCGGTCAGACAAGATGACGGAAATCGTGAGCTGTATTCAACCGGCTTGAAAATGCACGAGATGCTGATAAAAAGTCGTCAGCAGCGGAAATTGAAACCATTCGGGTGTGACTTTGACGGTGACATAGTTAACTTTCCCCGATACCGAAATCCTGTCTGACCTGTTGTCTCAATTCGTCACGTGCTACAAACCTTTCTGCTGAGTGGCATTGTGCTCACGCTCAAGATAACAGCCCACGATAGCTCTCCGTGTGATAGCAGCTTTACATTTTCTCCCCTATTTCCACAATATGGAGCTTGAAACTTCATCATATAATTAAGAGAATCGAATTTTTGGAATAGTGCCTCTACCGATATGGTTCAAAATTTGACACTGATCCACGAACTTCTTGTAAAGATTACATACTAAAATTCACGTGCCTATCTTGTAACACTTTTGAGAAATCGCATTTACATGCTAACAAACAGACAAGCAAAGAGACGGCCAACCCGTTGGCTGATTTCTTCTCATATTTTATACAAACCTTTGTTTCTGGAAAAAAAAAATCATGTATCGAGTTTCTTTCATCTAGCTCATTGCATTTTACAGTTGCCGTGTTCACTTGCATATGGACATTGGACACTTAGACTTTCCGTTAGCAAATTTCGTCCAAAATTTCCAAGAAACGAATCTACCATTCTTTTTCGATCATACCGAATGTAATTCTACTAGCTCCTTGTGGTTCTGAGTTATTATGTTCACAAACATACATACAACCTTTTTTTTCGGGGGGGGGGATTCAGAAACTTGGAGATTCATCGAAATCTTCAGGTGCAATATTTTGACAATGGCGATATTCGTTCATACCGTATAACGTATATGAGAAAAAAAATATTTTTAATAATTTTTATTTTATTTGATCAGTTTATTGGAAAATTTCATTGCAAAGCAATTTCAGTTATGGTTAGAAGAACTGCTTATAAGATATTAAGCCACGATTTAAAACCAAAGATTTTTTCCCATTTTTTACAGCTTGAATTTCAATTCATTTTAATGATTTGACGTTCTTATGTTTAAATCTGTAAAGGCGTGATTCAAAATATTAAAATTGATTGTAAAATAGATTGTGTGATGTAAAAGATTGATTTCGTTTTTGTGCCCTAAAATGTATCTAATTTCTGTTCATTCGCTAGTTTAGAATAGTTAATCACATTACATATTAAAATTTCGGTTTGAACCAAGACGGGGGCTAATTTCGAGAAATTAAACCGTTGCTAAAAGCCGTAGGTGTCACTTGAGCCGGCCACTCTTACCTATCCAAGCTTTCACTCCCAGCAGGAGGGTATTTGAACCTCTATGTCATATTTAGCTTGCACCAGGCCAACATTCTCGGTGAATCCTTGGTGGAATCAAGTTTGGAACCTGGAATCTTCTATTCCCAAAGCCAAAATTTTATGATAAAGCAACTGAGGCTCCGTTTTTGTGCTAATATTTCTATACATTTATAGCATATTTTATCATGATATCACTTATATAATTATATTTATCTCTCTGTTTTTATTTCCTGTCAAATGGATTTTAATTTAAATATCTTTATTATTTCAGGAGAATGAAGTATTCTTACCAAGTTCAAGAGTCATTTAGCAAACGCGTCTACGTATGTATTTGAGAATGACTGCATATTATGCATTTTATAACTTAGAAACTTAATTGAGATAACTTTTATTTCAGTCGTATACCGATAAATGACGGAGAGTGACTCTAAGAGATCCAAGTAACAGAAACATTTAAAAGTTATAGTAAACAGTTTGAAAATGTTTATGATGCCAGTTGTTTCTCTTGATAACGACTGAAAAATAGATAGAAATACAATTTTAATATCTAATCAAATATCTCCTAATCCACAAAATGATACTGAGATATTTAACTTGAATATAATAACACAATACTTTCTCTAATCTTGAATATAGCATCAATACATAGCAAAGAGTCTTATTTGGTTGATAAGTTTTTACATTATGACCGGAAAGAAAGTAGCCTTTGATATCTCATAGAACGGGAATTTTTGTGTAGAAACAGAAAAATTCTTTCCCCTTTTTTCTATTATTGGAAGACGAGGTTCTATCAAACACTTGTGCAGTTACTTGTTTTTTCTCATTTGCAAACGATATAGCCATGGCATATGTGGTAATATACTAGGACAGGGGAATAAAATGGATGCTCCAAAATGTGAACAAGTTTTACATTGGAAAATGTGTCCAAAAATAAATCCGAATGAAGTTAAGTAACATGACCGATACTTAATAAATGGAAATCGATAGCGGTGTTAACATGAATATATTAAAATAACGAGTCTATTAAAATAACGAATTTATAGTGCATATGAAGAAAATACACACTGCGACGTCCTAGAAGATGCTCATAATTCCTTCCATGTGGCACAATGCTGGCTTCGTAACATCAACACATGGATTCTCGAATATCGGAGAGGTATGTCACGAATTGGTGTGCCGCTTCTACGATTTAGGTTAATGTCAGATGTTAGGTACTACTAGGTTGATGTCAGACGTTAGGTACTACTAGGTAGATGTCAGATGTTAGGTACTATTAGGTTGATGTCAGCTGTTAGGTACTGCTAGGTTGATGTCAGATGTTAGGTACTACTAGGTTGATGTCAGATGTTAGGTTCTACTAGGTTGATGTCAGATGTTACAGGTGCATCTTAAATCATGGACTTCATTTATCCTCGCAGCAAGAAATCCACGTAGATGACGTCGGGCGTCATAGTGACCATGCAAATAATCTGTCTCTTCCAATCCAGAAATGAGTATCAGTCCTATCCAAGTAGCCCTGCACATTGCTATTGAAATAAGTGGGGGCCAACCCTACCCAATTTGGGCGAGTCCAAGGTTGCTTGTGCCGACGTGGTGTCTCATTTGCGACGGATGGAAACAATTTTGAACCTTTTCTATGAGATAGACATGCATTTTCCCTTCATATACATAATTAAGTTTGTTCTTTAATAAAGTCGTCGTATTAGCACCACTATTCACTTCCTTATTTTTTAAAGTTCATGACCCTTCTGTAGCAACGCATAGTTATATTTTTGGACAGAACTTTCTTTATAAGTTTTGTTCTTTCATGGTCTGATAGATGAGCTCGTAAAGTTTATAGATGATCTATGATCTTTAGGGATATCTATGTAAGATAATTAAGCAACACCTAACATTGGGCTATCAGAGAATGATAATTCTAATGATTTAATGGTCCGACAATTGTATCGGCTCTATATGCAGAGGAAAAAAACTGCTGATGAAACATCTGCACAGAACTTAAAAATTTTTAAAATGAAATAATTCGCTGAAACATGATAGTTTCACATGACTAGAGAAAGAAAACTAACCATACCAACATTCGCGAAGGCCTAGTTGACTTGTTTTTTTCATGGTGCCTTCCATTCACATCGATTCCTTTGTTCTTCATTACTTTTCAGAGAAAAACGGATTACATCAATGACACAATACACGCCTCATTTCATAAACTGCTTTATTCAGTTGAAATAGGACATTTTCAAATATATTTCTTACAAAATATAGTATTCTGGGATAATATATCACCTCTGGTCTCATGCATCACTGCCTCATGTATTGATATGACCAGAACCCAATATTATATCGCCCTATTAGGAAGTAATTCTAATCCTGTGATTAAGTCACCTTAAGGACAGCGAAATTATTACACTGGGGCGTGAGACATAAGAAATTAAAATAATACTAATAATGTATTTCTTTAAAATGTTTGGCAAAATCAGAGGATCTTTTTCTCCAACATCCACCACTGGATCGATTTCAATCATTTTTATATCATATGGAAGCTTTTGATCAGTACCGGCCTTAGGAGATGAAGGGCCCAATTGGAAACAATTTTGAATAAGCCTGATGTATTTAAGTTTCAAGAAATAGTACATAATAAATAAATAAACAATATAAAATTTTAATAACATTATTAATATTTATTAATAAAAATTTAAAAATAATTTTAATAAACTTACTTAATATTTAAAAATTAATTTTAAAGAATTCACAAGTGAGATATTTTTTATTGCTTTTTTGAGGGGATACACTCGAGAACAGTTAAATTACTCGAGTGAATTAAGGACCTTAAAAAGTTATTATTCATGATCACTAAGGACACAAAGTAGGGATTTATTTAACTAACGAAAACAATTCAGAAATATATATATATATATGAATTTCAATTTTCAATCTTGACTTTGAACTAAGGAAAAAATAATCTAATTACCTAAGAGATTTAAACCTTACACTAAAAGGAAAATCAAGGGACGATCAGAGAAATAATTCTAATTATCGACGAATTCGAATCAGCCAAGTTACACTGAATAATAACGGCAACTTATACTATATTGTTACAGTCATCGAAAGTCACTTCCCAGCAATGCAGGTCTTATGGTTGGGAAGAGGGTTTTACATGGTGAAGCATGGAGTGACCTCAGCGACTCTCGTGGCACGCATGACCTTGGCGACAAGCTTGGCGACCATTTTGGCGACTTGGCGA